>CAUJGJ010000069.1:1568200-1585700 GCA_963170055.1 Halisarca cf. caerulea | reverse complement strand
GTGTCAGTGGGTGTGTCTGACTGTGTGTCGTGGGTGTGTCATCAGTAAAATGACTTGCACTAGTGGGTGAGTCCATCTTGATGTTAGTGGGTGTGTCAGTGAGTATGTATTAGTAAGTTAGTGGGTATGACAGTGGGTGTGTACCAAAGTACTAGTGGGTAGGCCTCACCATAGCCGTGCACATCCGAGCCACATGGACGGGACTTCTCCTCAGCTCGTTGTCGATCCCACTCTTCTCCAACAGATACAGCACTGTCTCCAGTGTAGAGGACGCAAACTGAAAACAACAACAACAGTGAATATGTACATACGTACACTAATAGTAGACACATAATATAATAATACATGTACATAATAGGATTGTGCATGTGTGTACTGTGTGTGTGTGTGTGTGTGTGTGTGTGTGTTTGTGTGTGTGTGTGTGTGTGTGTGTGTGTGCGCGCGTATGTGTGTGTGTGTGTGTGTGTGTATGTGTGTGCGTGTGTGTGCGTGTGGGCATGGGTGCATGCACACCATGTGAGTACACAGGCATGTGTGTATGTGCATATACGTGTAGGCATACATGCACACATGTACATGTATGAGTGCTTGCAGCAGTAAGGAAAACTCCAACTTGGAATGGGAATTTAACCAGACAATCACAAGTCCTGCCATACCTGTTCATAAGCCCAAGGCCAGGCTATTGGCTCATCCACCAACCCCGTCCAGATCTTCCCGTAACTACTAGCAATGTACTCCTGACGTTCGTCGTCGCTCTCCATGAACACATTGTCATCTGCAATTATAGGATTGTAGGAAACAATGAGGCAGGCCAGCAGGGTAATGTACATCTTTCTACAGAGATCACTACAGAGAACCCTCTATAATAAGGACACCATTGGGACCACAGTAAGCTGTCCTGTACAGAGAAACCTCTATAATAAGGACACCATTGGGACCACAGTAAGCTGTCCTGTACAGTGGAACCTCTATAATAAGGACATAATTGGGACCACAGTAAGCTGTCCTGTACAGTGGAACCTCTATAAGAAGGACACCATTGGGACCACAGTAAGCTGTCCTGTATATGGAGGTGTCCTTATTTCAGAGGGTTCAAAAATACACATGTCAATGTGAGGGATGTCAAATGGGACAGAGCAATGGTGTCCTGTTGAAGGAGGTTGCTATATATCAGAGGTGTCCTTTACTAGACATTTCTCTGTATTGCTTGGACCTTAGAGCGGTCTTTATAGACAGGTCCCACTGTACTTACTGAACAGGTCTCAATGGCTGCCTGATGCTGTGGCTCAGTCCATACAAAGTCGCAGCATACAGTACAGTGGAAACCCTCTATTCTGGACACCTCGGGACTAGAAGTTAAAGGACTGTCCTGATTTTTGAGATGTCTTTATTTCAGAGGTTGAAGATGCCCTATGGCAAAGTATAGTGAATCATTTGTTTCTACAGTAGACTAGTAGCATGTGTTCATATTAGAGGAGTGTCTGCAATTCAGGGGTCTGGATTTGAGGAGTGTCCGCAATTCAGGGGTCTGGATTTGAGGAGTGTCCGCAATTCAGGGGTCTGGATTTGAGGTGTGTCTGCAATTCAGGGGTCTGGATTAGAGGGGTGTCTGCAATTCAGGGGTCTGGATTAGAGGAGTGTCTGCAATTCAGGGGTCTGGATTTGAGGTGTGTCTGTAATTCAGGGGTCTGGATTAGAGGGGTGTCTGCAATTCAGGGGTCTGGATTAGAGGGGTGTCTGCAATTCAGGGGTCTGGATTAGAGGGGTGTCTGCAATTCAGGGGTCTGGATTTGAGGTGTGTCTGTAATTCAGGGGTCTGGATTAGAGGGGTGTCTGCAATTCAGGGGTCTGGATTAGAGGAGTGTCTACAATTCAGGGGTCTGGATTTGAGGTGTGTCTGTAATTCAGGGGTCTGGATTAGAGGGGTGTCTGCAATTCAGGGGTCTGGATTAGAGGGGTGTCTGCAATTCAGGGGTCTGGATTAGAGGGGTGTCTGCAATTCAGGGGTCTGGATTAGAGGAGTGTCTGCAATTCAGGGGTCTGGATTTGAGGTGTGTCTGCAATTCAGGGGTCTGGATTAGAGGGGTGTCTGCAATTCAGGGGTCTGGATTAGAGGAGTGTCTGCAATTCAGGGGTCTGGATTTGAGGTGTGTCTGCAATTCAGGGGTCTGGATTAGAGGGGTGTCTACAATTCAGGGGTCTGGATTAGAGGGGTGTCTGCAATTCAGGGGTCTGGATTAGAGGGGTGTCTGCAATTCAGGGGTCTGGATTAGAGGGGTGTCTGCAATTCAGGGGTCTGGATTAGAGGGGTGCCTGCAATTCAGGGGTCTGGATTAGAGGGGTGTCTGCAATTCAGGGGTCTGGATTAGAGGGGTGTCTGCAATTCAGTGGTCTGGATTAGAGGGGTGTCTGCAATTCACGGGTCTGGATTAGAGGGGTGTCTGCAATTCAGGGGTCTGGATTAGAGGGGGTCCATTGTGGTTACCTTTACTCCATGGATTGAAGAGGATGACGGCTGTACGACCTGCAACCTTGCTGTTCTTTCTGTTGGTTCCCAGGTCAACAACCTCCCCTATCACCTCGTACTCGGCCACTGGGGCATCAGCGGGGATATCGACACACACATCAACTGATTTCTCCACTGTGCATTCAATTCTCCCTTTCCATTGCCAGCTGTGAGTGGAAGATCGTCCGATGATACTCTCAAAGCGACTGGCTCCTGTAAAACTGGGTCTCGTCCCTTGTCGAAACTCAACAATAATTGCATGCTTGTTGCGATCATACTCCTTGGAGAGGATGAGACGACACTTGAAGGTGGTTCCCCTACGGAGCACAGCCTTAGTAGTGTCAAACATCCCCGTGTTGTGGAGGCCTTCATTGGCAACTTTAAGAAGATCAACATTCTCCACCTCGATTAGAGGATCTGTGTGCACACAAAACAAGGGGATAGTTATTGATATTTCCAATCAATTTGTATAATTGAGGAATTAACAGAGAGTCAGAAAACACATACTGTTATGTGTACACACACACACACACACACACACACACACACACACACATGCACCACGAAATATTTAATTTCTCACTGAAACTGCACGTGTTACGCTAACCTCCAACATAACTAGTCTCCTTGGAAGAAACCCCGTCGGTTTCTAAAGGCTTTCTGTTTTTGTCCAGAATGAATCCCGCCCCCCGGGGGTTGTTTGGCTGAAAGTACGCATTCGAAAAATGATGAGACTGGAACGTTCTCTTGTCTTCAACTGCTCCTCGGTAGCTTGCTGCCATTCTCGATATATCCCAGCGTTTCCCTCGAAGGAGCTCTATAGGCTGTGTTCTGCACTCGGTGTAGGAGTGGGTGGGTCCGCCTTGTAACTAGGGGTGTGTCTCGAAAGCAAAATGGGGGGCAAAAGTACGAAAGAAGCTTCTCCTAGCGGAGCGGACAAGGAAAGGCAGTATAGGACAGAATACCGTGCTTACAACAGCCCTAACTACGGTCCCAAGGCTAAACCACGTTCTCCCTCCCTCGACGACTTCAAACCGTTCAGTAAAATTGACCGGTCCAGTCCCTTCAGGCCCCCAGGCGCTGGACCTGGCAAGAGAGCCCCTCCACTACCAAGTGAGCAACTTCTGTTGTATTCTAATACTGCTTTTGCCAGATACGGTAGTTCTTTTATGCCACGTTTGCGCGGGCCCTCATTATCTCGGTCTAAAAATTCAAGAGTTCGCAAGCATTTATATTGTTGTCATCATAGACCTATGCTGTCATGGACCTGCTTTGCATAACGTAATGTTTGCAAGTCAGTGTTGAGCTCTGTACTCTATCTCTACTGAGTAAGACTTAAGGATAGGCCTATGCTGATATTTCTTTCTCAAAATATCATTGAGTATCGTGTGTGAAACTTTAAGCTTATTTCTTTTGTCATAATATTATATTGTTCTGCCACACAGCAATTCATTATTGTTGATATTTCTCACATGCCTGCCACTCAAAAAATTATGGCGTTAATCTCCTTCTGCAGATGTGACAATTGAAAAGGTCGATTTTCTCAAAGATGACAACTCCAAGCGGAGCCACACAGAGATGTATGACACTGAGAAGATGGTACTACGAAGAGGAAGCACTTTCAAGATACTCCTCTCACTCTCGGGTGCATTGGAAGATTTGACAAGATACTCACTGACCTTAACTTTCACACGAGGAAAGAAACCAAGTCTCCTCGATGGATCGCAGTTTGAAGTTCACATTGGAAGATCATCTCCTCGTGACTGGGAGTGGTCGGGGAAGTTGGAGAAGAACGACGAAAAGGAGATGCTCATTGCAGTGGAGATACCAATTGATGTCCCAGTGGGGGAATACGAGGTTGAAGTGAAAACATGTGATTCAGAGGTCAACGGAGAGCAGGTGGTACAGGCGGGTAAAGTAGCCATATTGTTCAATCCCTGGCATGAAGGTACGTAGGTTGGGTTGTACTGAGTGGACGTCTATAATCTACCCACATGTTGAGATCTCCCCATCATTGTAGACTGTACTGAGTGGACCTCTATGATCTACCCACATGTTGAGATCTCCCCATCATTGTAGACTGTACTGAGTGGACCTCTATAATCTACCCACATGTTGAGATCTCCCCATCATTGTAGACTATACTGAGTGGACCTCTATGATCTACCCACATGTTGAGATCTCCCCATCATTGTAGACTGCACTGAGTGGACCTCTATAATCTACCCACATGTTGAGATCTCCCTATCATGTAGACTGTACTGAGTGGACCTCTGTAGTCTACCCACATGTTGAGATCTCCCCATCATTGTAAACTGTACTGAGTGGACCTCTAAAGTCTACCCACATGTTGAGATCTCCCCATCATTGTAGACTGTACTGAGTGGACCTCTATAATCTACCCATGTGTTGAGATCTCATTGTAGACTGTACTGAGTGAATCTCTAAAGTCTACCCACATGTTGAGATCTCCCCATCATTGTAGACTGTACTGAGTGGACCTCTATAGTCCACCCACATGTTGAGATCTCTCCATCATTGTAGACTGTACTGAGTGGACCTCTATAGTCCACCCACATGTTGAGATCTCCCCATCATTGTAGACTGTACTGAGTGGACCTCTATAATCTACCCACGTGTTGAGATTTCATTGTAGACTGTACTGAGTGAATCTCTAAAGTCTACCCACATGTTGAGATCTCTCCATCATTGTAGACTGTACTGAGTGAATCTCTATGATGCACTCATGCTCTGAGATATCCCCATCATTGTCAACCAATTTTCAATGCGTGACACTTATCCTCTGTGCTCACAATTTTCTCAAACATTTGGTGTTCTCTGCATCTTTCAGAGGACGATGTGTACATGAAGGAACCAAGTGAGAGAGACGAGTATGTACTGAACGAGAGTGGGAGAATGTGGGCTGGAGTTCACAGCAGCATGGTTATCCGCCCATGGGAGTTTGCACAGGTGTGTGTGTGTGTGTGTGTGTGTGTGTGCGCGCGTGTGTGTATGTACGTGTGTGCGTATGTGCATGTGTGGTGTATGTGTATGCACGTAAGGTCACACTTGAGTCTTGTGTATTTGTGCTTGCACACACACACACACACACACACACACACACACACACACACACACACACACACACACACACACACACACACACACACACACACACACACACACACACACACACACACACACACACACACACACACACACACACATGCGTGTGTGTGTGCGTATATGTATGTGTTTGTGTGCATTCGTGATATGTACAGATGTGTGCACATGCATGTGTCTCATCACAATTTTTCTTCATTCTCACACAGTTTGAGACCTATTCGCTGGAAGCTGCCTTGCACCTTCTTGAACGATTTGGGCTGTCTTCTGATCTACGAAGGAGCCCAGTTCATGTTGCTCGAACGTGCACACAAATGGTATGTCAGATTGTGCCTGTGTTCAAGCTTTCTGCTTTGTGTAAATTTCCATTATTTTAGTCTGCAAACATGATATTATGTAGTTTCTGTTTTCAATAGTTGTTCAGTTCCATTGGTGTGTGTACGTATATTTATGTGTGTGTGCTTATGTGCGTGTGTGTTGGTGTGTGTGTGTGGGGGGGGGGGTTTGGGTGTGGGTGTGTGTGTGTGTGTGTGCGTGCATACGTGTGTGTGTGTGTGTGTGCGTGCATACGTGTGTGTGTGTGTGTGCGTGCATACATGTGTGTGTGTGTGTGTGTGTATGTGTCTGTATACATGTACATGTGTGCATGCATGCTTGAATGTACAGTATGTGTACATGTGCATGCGTACAGTTTCACCCTTTGTGTATATTGATGTGCATACATGCATATGTGCACACTCAGACATGCGATCACGTATACTCACTCATTTCATCATCACATGTACTACAGAATGTATTACCAAGTCCCATTCCAACTTCAATTCTGCCCTACTTACGTAGGTGAATGCAGATGATAATGATGGTGGGATCCTGCATGGGAACTGGAGCGGAAACTACTATGGTGGGACGCAGCCCACATCCTGGAGTGGCAGCGGGGCCATCTTGGAGCAGTACTGGAGAACCAAGAGTGCTGTGAAGTGGGCTCAGTGCTGGGTGTTTGGGGGAACCCTGACATCAGGTGAGGGGGTGTGACCAGACAAATTACAATCAAAATGGCCTCCCTCCTGTATACGTATACCAGCATACAAGATAAAATAATATGATACTTCCAACTCTTGGGACCTTCATGTTTGTAGGTGTGGTCAAATGAATGATGTCATCAAAATGGCGTCAATGAATTGCTACAGTACTAATGTACAATACTTCACCTTTCACCTTTTTCTAACTCTCCCTCTTTCTCTCTCTCTCTCTCCACACAGTGTTGAGAGCCCTGGGTATACCCTGTCGTCCTGTCACGAACTTTGTGTCAGCCCATGACACAGATGCCTCTAGATCCATTGACTACTACTTTGACTCCAATCATGAAGAAATGCCCAATTTGTGTTCCGATTCACTTTGGTGAGGAGATGCACGTACACACACACACACACACACACACACACACACACATACACACACACACAGTGTACATACTTATGTGTGTGGTAGTGCTTTTTGTATTTGCTTATGGTGTGGTTATTTGTGTATTCCAGGAGCTATCACGTTTGGATTGAGGGTTGGATGGAACGTCCTGACTTGAAGGGAGCCTACGGTGGTTGGCAGGCACTGGATGCCACTCCTCAGGTGCCCATTGCTCATTCAGCTGGGGGCGTGTTCACCCTGGGCCCTGCCCCTGTTGCCGCCATCAAGGAGGGAAAGGACATGAAGTGAGTACCTGAAAAGTATATAACACACTAGTCTGACTAGCTCCACACTACCTACTGGGCATCTATCATTGTAGACTGTACTGAGTGGACCTCTATAGTCTACCCATATGTTGAGATCTCCCCATCATTGTAGACTGTACTGAGTGGACCTCTATAGACTACCCACATGTTGAGATCTCCCCATCATTGTAGACTGTACTGAGTGGACCTCTATAGTCTACCCACATGTTGAGATAACCCCATCATTGCAGACTGTACCGAGCAGGCCTTTTTAAATGTACCCACATGTTGATGAATCCTTTTTATTACACCTTTGATGATCTCATACAAGTTGGAATGATCCCCTTTCCTTGGCAGGTTTGACACAGATTTCATAACGTCAGAGGTGAGTGCTGAGGTCTGCTACCACCTCATGAACGCAGACACGGGAATGTTCACACAAGTCAAGACAAACACCTCAAAAGCGGGCAAGATGATGCTCACCAAAGCAGTTGGCTCGCCAGATTCAGTTGACATCATGTCTTCATACAAGTATCCGGAATACTCACTCGAGGAGAGAGCTGCATTGAAGGCCGGTCTTCTTCACAAGCGAGGCAGCGATGTTGACAGTGAAGGAGATGATGATGGAGACTTTGAAGAGGAAGACGAAGGTCCACCAAGTGAACTCGATGTTGAGATCCTTCCACCAAATGACGTGTGCATTGGGCAAGATATGACGGCCATTTTGCTGCTGAAATCCTCCTCCAGAAAGTACAGAACGGTAAGATACTCGGTGAAAGTCAGCCCTGTCATCTACACCGGTAGAGTGGGGGACCTATTGGTGGAGGTAGCACAAGAGAAGAAACTGGGACCTAATGGTATGTTTGTTTGTACATGTGTGGAGTGTGTACATATGTTTTTTTGTTTTCTATGTGTGCGCACGCGCACGCGTGTGTGTGTGTGCACGTGTGTTGGTATGCGAGTGTGGGTACGTATACTTGTGTGTGAGGGTATCTCAGATTCTTGTAACAATAGATTAATGACAGTCAAACCGGCCTTTATCTGAAATATCATTATCAAGTATTTTGTCTTCTATCACTTATGTACATGTGTTTAGAAACTTGTGAGATACCTATAGAAGTGACTGTGGATCAGTATCTCGGACTACTGAAGGAACAATACCTGCTCAACATTGCTGTCTTTGTGGCGTGCGAAGAGCTCGACTATGTCTTCATGGAGAGAGAAACCTGTAGATTCACCACTCCCGACATTGACGTGAAGCTTCCGGGAGATAGCTTCAAGGTTGGGGAGACTGTGGAAGTAAGTGCTTCATTTAAAAACCCACTAGACACGGAACTACTTGAGGTGGAGTGGTATGTGGAAGGGTCGACTCTAATACAATCAAAGACCATTATGGGAGAGTAAGTGTTTGTGTGTGTGTGTGTGTGTGTGTGTGTGTGTGTGTGTGTGTGTGTGTGTGTGTATGTGTGTGTTGTGTGTGTGTATGTGTTTGTGTGTGTGTGTGTGCGTGTGTTGTGTGTGTGTGTGTGTGTGTGTGTGTGTGTGTGCGTGTGTGTGTGCAGGTATCTTTGCCAAAGTATGTTTGTGATATTTCTCTTACGCACTCCCATACACCATCATCAGGCAAGTCCCACCAAATGAAGATGCAATTGTGACATTCCAGATTGTTCCTCGGACCTCGCTCAAGTCTGAATACACATTATCCATCACCTTTCAGTCTCACAAGCTGTCCGGTGTCACCGGCAGTGCTGCGGTGAAGGTGACAGCTTCAGCAGGGAAAGCATGACAGCTGGTGATGTAGCGTGTCGTGTGTGGGCGGGGTGGGGTTATAACATGTATGGTTCATATATGGTGTCTAAACTGAAACTTACTCTTTGTAAAAACTATTAATTTTGAGTCAATTTGTGTCGATCCAGTTTTAGTTATTATAGTGTTGTTATATTATATTATGCAATAACATTTTTATGTGATGTGATTACAACTTTATACAATTATTTTAGTTATAATCCCTCCTCATATGCATGCGTAGGGCTACATGGCTGCATCGATTAATTGCAATTATAATTGCAATCTGCAGATCGAGAACTTAATTATGTTATTTATTGTATATATCACTTCCAATCATACGTACATATCAGCTGTATAAGATACTTACAGCTCTCCATTAATATTATATATACACAGTGCATGCATATGGTTAAATGTATAGTGTTGAGAGGCCTAGGACAAATGACCGACCCGTGGCCAGTACAGTAGAATCTCCCACATAGTGGATGCTCTGATGATGTGCTGCCTAGCTCTCTATACAAATAAGGGTGTGCAGCTTGAGGTCTGAAATATTTTCTCCCTAAAGTTCAAATTAATACATTTTTGGACCTCCCAAAGAGTGCAAGGACAAATGGCAGCATGCATGTCCCAATTTAAAGTGCTATTTAATCATTCAGAGATTCCACTGTGTATAATGTAAAAATTTTAATTTATATTATATGTTGCTATTTTATGATAGACAATTTTGGTAATTGGGCAGCCGTGCATGCAAGTTGACTGAACATCATCGATTTTCCATGAACGTGTACATACGTATACATATGCCATGTATATATGCATTGGAATTGAAGCTTGCATGAGATTAATCGCACAACTTATTATCGGTACAGCTGATTATAACAGAGATTCAATCAGCTCTCATGCATACAGTTTCAGTAGTTCCGTGGATTAGCTTTATACTTAATGAAGGGTTAACTGGTCATTTGGCTGACCCAACTTGCATGTGCAATTTTGGCTAGAAAATGACAGCAGGCTACAAATTCTAGCTAGCCCAGTACACACACGCACACACACACACACACACACACACACACACACACACACATACTTGGGTAGGAAAATTGAAAGCATACTATAACTGATATAATATATTATATGTATTTACATAAATTGAACATAATGTATTCATATTCAGCCAAAGATACAAAAGTTGAAGCTCATGCACTACACTGTAGTCTATAGTGTTGTCGACCCAAACCTCCATTTTTATGACATCGATCACCTCTGTATATCGGCCAACCTGCCCAATACAGAGATGATGTCATAAAAATGGAGGTTTGGGTTGACAACGACAGACTAATAATATTATACACCGATGTCAAGTGTTGAGTATACACGAACATAAAGTTCAGTACACCATTGAGTTAAAACACTTGCACTGTGTCTTTGTCGGCAACATACACCAGCCCATGTTCATTAACCGCAATATCACTGACTCCATTCGTTTCAAAGCTGTGCACAGGCTCACCATAGTTGGTCACTATGGCAACATCACTGCTCCCCCAGGAAGTAATCACAAGATGGCCACAGGAAGTGGAAGCGATGTGTGATGGTGTTTTTGTTCGACGGAAGAGTCTAACAAACTCCCCTTTCTGAGTGTATGTACAGATTCGTGAGTTTCCACAGTCAACAATATACACAAGTTTATCACTGCCTATGCAGATGTCTTGTGGATTCTTGAAGCCTTCGTCATTAGCACCTTGACTACCAAAATGCCGCTCAAACTGTTGATTCTTGTCGTAGACTACCACACGGTGGTTGGCACTATCGCAAATGAGAACAGACCCTTCATCGGTAACAGCTATTCCTTTCGGAGTTTTGAATTCCATGCCATTGTCATTATCAAGGACCTGCAATCTGTCTTCTGAATAGACCATGATCCTATTGTTGGCTGTGTCGGAAATGTAAAGGCGTTCTTGCGTATCAAAAGCAACTCCGTGAAGTTTATTGCCAAGGGTTCCGTTCCCAATGGACGACACGTATGATCCTTCCGTGGTTAACTGATGCACGCAGCCTGCTTTGTCGTCCGCCACTGCCAAGAGGTCCTTGTGCTCGGCTATAGCTCCATACATTCCTTCACCGGGGCAGTGTTGAAGGGGTGGCAATAGACTAGCATTGACGCTCTTCCACTCTCTTCCAGACTGTAGGGCACAAGAAGACTATAATATTCTGATATGCACAACGTTTTGATTCAGAAGTAAACAAGCATGAACATCAGATTCTGAACTGAATGCAACACCATAGATTGATAGGCATTTGATTATGATAGTATTAGAAAAATCTCCAATCTACTGCTTTGGGCACCCACATGCAGATACAAGGCATTCTAATGCATACATACCTTTTGAAGCTTTTGGTTATGTTCTTTAAGCTGAAGGTTTTCATGCTTACATTCTTCCAATTCCTTCTCCTTCTCTTTTGAGGTCTCTTCCATCTAATTGTAGAACATAATAAACTGGATAAAAAGTTAAATTCATTTGAAGTATTTTTTGACGGGTAGGTCAAATGTATGGAAAGTTTTAATGGAATTCACTACCCAGGAAAGGGCGGCATCCAGCCACCTCGTGCTTCCCCAATGGACCTAATAGTCAAATAAGTCTAGGGCAACCAAACCTAGCCTAGTCTAGTTAGTCTACTGTGGGGGAAAAAATCCCAGTGGAAGTCCACTTTTCCTCAAGGCTGTTTTTCCCCACAGTAGACTAACTAGGCTAGGCTAGGTTTGGTTGCCCTAGACTTATTTGACTATTAGGTCCATTGGGAGGCACGAGGTGGCTGGATGCCGCCCTTTCCTGGGTTACCGTAGTGAATTCCATTAAAACTTTCCAAGTTAATATACTGTAACATAATAATTTACATGAAAATACTAAAATTAAATTAAAGAAAAATGTTTAGCATAGTACATAAGGTAGGGTTTTCCCCTGAGGCCCTGATTTTCCCTTTGTACCACTTTCATAAAGTTTAACTATTAGCATAGAATTTGTAAGCTAGTGTGTGTGACAAAGTTTACAGAGGTCACATGCAGACTATATGTATATAGCTTGTAATCCTCTGTACACAAAATCAATATGAATACTCCACCTATAAGAGCAAAAGAGTGAACAGTTGCGTACTTCTGAAAGACTATTTTGAAAGGCTTGCAAATCCTTTTGACTCTCTTCCCTTTCCTCCTTAAGCAGTTTGATTTCCTGAGACAAAATGAAAATAATTTTCAGTCAGTCAATGTCACCATGTCCCGGTATCCTACATACAGTGTATGCACACCTTTTCAAGCTCCTCATTAAGAACTTGGAACTGATCTCTCTCCGCTTGTACCTGCAAAAACAACAAACTTTAAGATTATAACCAGGCACTCTAGTGGGATACATGCACAAATCCTGTTCAGCTGTACCTTGAAGAGGCTAGACTGAAAGGCTTCTAAATCTGCCTGCATTTCTTCAATTTGAATGCTTCTTACCCTCTCCAACTCTTCAGAACTCCTTGAACAAACTGCACTGCTCTCAGCTGACTACAATAATTACAGTACAATGACACATGTCAACATTTCTTACGTGCATGAGTGGATCTATAACATCATACAACTAGAGTCATTGCAGGATCGAGGTGCATGTTTGTATTTCCTATAATATTTGCTTGACACTGTCTATATCATATCAAGTCCATATGAGATTATTATCATGCTAGATATAAAATGCATTTTAAAGTGCGTATGTACACACACGCATATTATACACCAAATACTTCAAGTGGACACACACACACACACACACACACACATGCACACACACACACACACACACACACACACACACACACACACACACACACACACACACACACACACACACACACACAATGCATACACACACACACACACACACACACACACACACACATGTATGTGCACACACCACCGAAATACTTGACAATGTTCACAAACTGCAATTTGCAGCAATTTATTACATAGTACATGACTTCTACACTCACAGACTCAGGTGACTTAACCAATTCTTCATCTTCATTTTGAGTAGCCAGCTTTGTCATAGCATCAAGAACACTTGCTAACTGTAAGGAAGGCAGAGATAAGCAAAAAATGAGTCTCTCGGTTTATAAGTCAGGGATAATCAGGGATGAATTATCTTCAATCTTAACTAGAATATTACATTCAAACATTACATAATTCAATATCAACAGGATGACTATAATCATAATATGTCATTGACTTGTGCACTACTATTATATCAGTGCTATAATATTAAATTTTGGAATTTTGTTCCAGGGGTGGGGGGATGAGTCATCAATGAACCAAGGAGGGGATACAATATCGTAAAATTGGGGGTCCATAGCTGAAGATAATGAGCTGGGGGGAGGGGGGGGAGTAGGTGTTGGTGAACTAAGGGAGATATACAGTGGCAAACTACTAGTGAATGGGTGAAAAAGACGAGACCCCTCCCCTCCCCCCCAATGCAGCCCTGTACACGGAAAATGGCATAGCTCACAATATCATACAGTTCCACACCGTTGATGGTAAGAGAGTCAACGTACTGCCTTTCCTGCAGATTTTCCAACTTTTTTGAGAATAGGATTCTTCTCGGAATTGGGAACATCTGAATCACTTTGGAGTGACACTTGTCTATGTTGGTATTCCTACAAAGGAAAGTTGTACCAAATGCTACAGCCACATCAAACTGTACAAATTGCCAGTAGAGTGCACATACATATATCGTAAATTTCACCAGAAACACCTACCAGCATGAACCACCCTATGCAATACGCATGGTCGAGCCTGGATTTGGTGTGGAGCAACAAATCATTACATACTAAGCAATTGTTGAATATAACGATGTGTTGATAATTATAATGTTCAAGTTTATGATCAGTTCGGCCTTCACGCACTGGCTACTACACTGAATATATGGATGGAAACTATCCATTGATCGTTTATGTTGACAAATTTTACGCAGTGCAGTGAATTTACAGAAGACATACTCAGTGTGCATGGATCACAACCCATAGGGCGAAGCATGTATTATATAGATACTCCAACTTATGCTCCAACCTACAGTTGCATAGGTTAGAGTGGGCAAAGCAGGGGCAGCTTAACCATAGCGGAAGTAAAGGCTAGGCCTGAGCCAATTATTCACCGAGCATCACCTATTATTATATTCAATTATTTCTCCAAGCTCCACCTTTTCTTCTTGAATACACACCCTAATATTCAGCTGAAATGGCCTCCTTAGATGATGGTTTATGCACCGTAACTTGGTTGCTATAAAGTTTCATAAGACCTCAAACAGCAGACTGTACAGTATGCACGAAAGAGTCATTTAAAGGGGTAGGAAACACATTCTATGCCGCGCTGATCTGCCATTTTGTGCTACAATCTTTATGAAGCTCCCTACTATTTGCAAATTATTCCTGATTCACAGAGGTACCTATTATTTGTGAAATTATGTGCACATAATTGGCTCAGGCCTAGTAAAGGCCCTGTCCCAATCGAATTATCCCAGTGTGCCAAACTACCCTGCTTTTAATACTCTAATGAGGCTAAGTCTCGTCTCAGACTGTTTGACGAAAACTTGCATTGGCACGTACCTCACTCAACAAGATCCGTTCCAGATCGGTGGCATACTCCTTCATTCCCGCTCCTTTATCCAACGCTTGAAGCACTGTGTTCCAATTTACTGGTTTGCAACCACCTTTCTTCCAGTACTGCACGCCTTCGAAGCAAGCGTTTTCTGGCTCTCCTAAACCCTTTTGCCAGAAAGCGTCGATCACGGCACTCTCAATACCAAGCTGGATAAGAAAGCTTCTCCACTTCCCGCCAACGTCTTTGCAGAGTAACTGTAGCTTGTCGTCTGTTGGAACTTCGCTCAAAGAGCGATTCAGCGAAGCTGTATAACGGCATACAATTTGGAGGCGGAATTAATATACAAGCTCGCCATCCATAGCGGTATTTAACGTCCACCTCGACAATTTCTACACTCTGGTAGTATAGAGTGTCTGGGGTGAAATAAAACTTAAAACCTATTTCAGCAATTCCAAGATGCAGTACAATATACCTATATTAGGGATGTCTTCCTCCAGGGACTTGAGCAAGGTCATAATGCAACAAGTTAGACTAAGTCTTCCAAATCGATCAAACAAGCAAGGACTTCAGAATCAAAACGTAAGAGTACGGAGTTGAACAATGTTATACGTATCTTCGTAAATGTAGGGAACCAGCATATCAGCTCTGATAGTCAGTCCCTCAACATATCTACTTTTCTGTCCTACTGCTTCAGAAGCTACACTGTAATGTCCTGCATCCACATACATGTACCTGATGTCCTGCATCCACATACATGTACCTGATGTCCTGCATCCACATACATGTACCTGATGTCCTGCATCCACACACATGTACCTGATGTCCTGCATCCACATACAGTGGAACCTCTTTATAATGGACACTTTGGGAACTGAAAAATGATGTGTATATAGAGGTTTTTACTATTTGGAGGTTTGTTAAATTGCATACATAATGATCTATCTGGACCCACAAAAGCAGTCTGTTATGTACAGAGAGGTTTCCACTATATATTGGGGGAGTTTGTTGTAAGAGGTTCCTCTGTACATGTACCTGCATGCTCGAGGCGGAGAAGGGAGAGTTTCTTTCGAAAATGTATGCTCTTGCAAACTGTCAGACCCACTGCACCTGTTTGCATATTGCGATCTATAACTCTAAATCCTACATTGGCTGTTTATTATGCAAGATTTTGATTGATGCATAGCAAATTTAACTATCTATACTCTGATCTAAGCACTGATGATAGGAATCCTGAAAAAGTTCCGAATGACCTGCAAGAATTACTGCATTCTGTATAACTTTCATTATATACACATGTGCAGGTGCATGCAATATACGCTGCATGCGTATATACGATTCAGTCATTAAATTTGCTTGCATGCATAATACTATTAGGTGCAAGTACTTATACATCATGCAAGCTGTATGGAATATACATTCTATAATAGACAACGCATGCATGATATTATTATGATACATATATATAGTATATATATCAGAATATATATATATATTATATATTATATTAATATATTCTTGCTCAAACACATGCACTGCTATCTAGCTGCAGCTGGATCCGATATGGGTGCCTGTAGTTGAAATAGTCAATGGGTAGTTGGCTAGCTCTCCCCAGTCTATAAGCAGTATAGTTGTTACTATTGTCGGTGTGATTTCAAAATTCATTACAAATACAATATTAATAAAACAGAGAAATAACAAAACAGAACACAACAACATACACAACAAGTTACAGGAGATGGAGATGAGAATGCAACAGAAAAGAACAGTTTTTGGTTAAAACTTTAGTCTATTTACTGTACACATACATACAGCAGTTCATTAGTATAAAACTTATAGAAACAATACAGTATTTAATAATATAAACTAACTACAGTACAGCATATTACTTAATATCGTTTACGTCCTATTGTAACAGTACAAATACAGTATTAATTCTACGTAATTAATTCTACAGTTACCCTTAAATTATTTACAGTCATTGGAGAGATTTGGCTAATAAGTACAAAACATGATACCAAAAATATAATCATACCATCATACTCTTAGATTTATGTATACGGAGACTTGATTTATTCATTAATGATGCTGATTTGTTGCAATCTTTTAATTGTATTGGGAATTGATATGTATTTGGGAGAAATCGCAGTATTCCATGTAATCCGGGAGATTCGATTTATAGATGTGTTTCACCTGGCTTCACCTGCCCAGGGGAGAGAGTGGGAGAACAGAACAATGGAGTGTGAGACCGTGTTTAATGGGCAGGCAAACACAGAAACTGCAGACATGCGTTGCATGCGAGAACCCCATGCACACAGCACAGGCATCAAGTACAACGTGCAAAAGTACAACATACAATAACACAGTTACTTAAGATATGCCCCATGTACAAGAACCACACGTGCAGCAGCATGTACGTATATTGTAGACGCTATTTGTGTGTCAAAATGTACAGCCACATTTGAACACACACGTGTACGTACACACATGCACACACACGTGCACATACACACACATGCACGTACACACACGCACACACACGTGCACGTACACACACACACACACACACGTGCACGTACACACACACGCACACACACGTGCACGTACACACACACACACACACACATACCTCTGCACTTCTCATCATATGTGTTTGCAGCTCTTCTCTCATCTGCTTCCTCTCTTGTCTTTGTTGTTTCATGGACTTCTCATAAGCGTCAACCAAAGCATGATTAGCCCTGTGGAGGTCACTGA
>CAUJGJ010000069.1:1558200-1560700 GCA_963170055.1 Halisarca cf. caerulea | reverse complement strand
AATAGAAATGATGGCAGCTGACTACCACACGGAACACATTCCACCAACAAGGGGGAGAGATGGAGTTCAAGACTCAAAAAGCGCAAAGAATTCCACTCACTTAATGAGGACTCGAACACACACATGTGCACACATAGGAGCAGTCAAATGGCTTCCTATCATCCCATATCTTCCCTGTGGCTAGTCACAGACAGTATATGCATTAGTTATATCCTGTCCAGGTGTGCTGCAGCAGAAATACAGTGCTGATTGACCGAGGGTGAAGCCCGAGGTCATCAGCACTGTATTTTCTGCTGCAGCACACCTGGACAGGATATAACTAATGCATATACTGGCAACCATTAACTGTTGACTGTTGGTGTGTACAGTCTCGTCTAGAGTTGATCAGTTCCAGCCACTTACCCTACCAATTGACATCAATTGACATCAATTGACATCAATTAGGAAGTGTGCGTATATCAGTGACCTGTGCTACATCACAAATGTCAGCACACTTTTTCCTTTGATCCACCCATAAATCGCCCCCACACCAGGATACAATGCCCAATATATTAACATAAATGACACATAACATACGTATATGTACATACATACATAAGTACATACTGTATATATGTACGTATGTATGCATGCAGAAACATACGTACATACATACGTATACTGTAAGACTACAGTGCGACTTGTCTGAAAGATCTATTTTCTCAAATGATCATCTGTCTGTGAAAATTACAACATACATACAGTACATACGTATGTACATACATACGTATGTACATACATATGTATGTACATATGTACATACTCACTTGATGTTTCGATATTCTTGGATCGAGGTCCTGGGTGTAGATTGAAGACCATGCCTGAATCCTGGAATTAAAGGAAAAAGTCAATCATACATACTGCATAAACACACACACACACACACACACACACACACACACACACACACACACACACACACACACACACGTGCGTGCACACACACATGCACACATGCATGCACACACACACACACACACACACACATGCGCGTGCACACACACACACACGTGCACGCGCGCGCGCACACACACACACACACACGGGTGCACACACACACACACACACACACATACATGCACACACACACACATACATGCACACACACACATACACACACACACACACACACACACACACACACACACACACACACACACACACACACACACCATTGCTGTCACAGAGGCAAAAACAACATCAAAAAGTGTAGTTTACATAAAACTTTTTTGAACATAAGCATTACAGTCAGCCAACAAACATGCAATATTATACAGGGCATGACAACATGGCTCCATTGTACAAGATGCCTTGAAGGCAGTTACACTACATTGATTGTGAATCACTTCAAACAACAATGCTCTCAGTCTGGCTGGCTTGAGTGTGTGTCCTACAGCAGAACAAACACTGAATGCCAAGACTGGATTCCAGTCTACCCCACCCCCCCAAAGAACTGGAACTAATCACTCACAACAAGCAAGCCTACTCCATCTCTCAACAATCAAACGTACTCCACCTCTCAACACCAATCACTCTCCAATCAACCTACCCCACCTCTCAACACCAATCACTCTCAACAATCAAACCTACTCCACCTCTCAACACCAATCACTCTCCAATCAAAAACCTACTCCACCTCTCAACACCAATCACTCTCCAATCAAAAACCTACTCCACCTCTCAACACCAACCACTCTCCAATCAACCTACTGCACCTCTCAACACCAATCACTCTCAACAATCAAAAACCTACTGCACCTCTCAACACCAATCACTCTCCAATCAACCTACTGCACATCTCAACACCAACCACTCTCCAATCAACCTACCCCACCTCTCAACACCAACCACTCTCCAATCAACCTACCCCACCTCTCAACACCAACCACCCTCCAATCAACCTACCCCACCTCTCAACACCAACCACTCTCCAATCAACCTACCCCACCTCTCAACACCAACCACCCTCCAATCAACCTACCCCACCTCTCAACACCAATCACTCTCCAATCAACCTACCCCACCTCTCAACACCAACCACTCTCCAATCAACCTACCCCACCTCTCAACACCAACCACTCTCCAATCAACCTACCCCACCTCTCAACACCAACCACTCTCCAATCAACCTACCCCACCTCTCAACACCAATCACTCTCCAATCAACCTACCCCACCTCTCAACACCAACCACCTCTCAACACCAACCACTCTCCAATCAACCTACCCCACCTCTCAACACCAACCACCCTCCAATCAACCTACCCCACCTCTCAACACCAATCACTCTCCAATCAACCTACCCCACCTCTCAACACCAACCACCTCTCAACACCAACCACTCTCCAATCAACCTACCCCACCTCTCAACACCAACCACTCTCCAATCAACCTACCCCACCTCTCAACACCAACCACTCTCCAATCAACCTACCCCACCTCTCAACACCAATCACTCTCCA
>CAUJGJ010000069.1:1543200-1550700 GCA_963170055.1 Halisarca cf. caerulea | reverse complement strand
GCATGTTATGTACATATCTGATACACAAGCGTGTATATATGTATACTAGTACATATGTATGTGGTACGCACGCGAGTATATACATAATATACTGGTACATATTGTATGGCATGCAGGCGTGTACTATAGTACATGCATGCTTTATGAACCTGGAGGGTGTGGTACGTATGAAAATGAATGCACTTTGCGTCTGCATGTGTACGGATAAATAGAGCATACAAACACACACACACACGTACACACACACACACACACACACACACACACACACACACACACGTACACACACACACACATACTCACACACACTCCAATGCATACATGTACGTACATGCGTATGTACATACGTACGTACCAATACTGCGATTGCTTGCTAATCTGCTGCAATTCATTATTTGGAAAACAACTATAGCAGATTAACAGGTGTGGTGACTATCCAAATCAATGCACAGCTATTTCAACAAATTCACACACAACACTGGCGGCAAATAAGAAGGGTTTGGAGGGATTAACGAGAATTTCCCGCACACAGACTTGGGAATAACAGTCTGTATGGGAAAAATATACAGTGAAACCTCTCTAATCCAACACTCAATGGGACCTGAGAATAATGTCAGATTAGGAGGTTGTTGGGTTATGGAGGACCTCTTACCATACTTCAATACAGTGACTGTACTTCATAAGATGGTCAGTTCGGAGAGAATGTCGGACTACAGAGCCGTTGGATTAGAGAGGTCCGCTGTAATAATCACTGTGTAAATCTATACACATGTTAACTGACTGACCACTTGCCTTTTGCAGTGAACAAACAAAACACCCATACACCATCACCGCTACCCTTAAACACAAGTGCTGGCGCTTTAGCATAACAGGGTTCACTGAGTGCGGATGAACTACACAAACTGAGGACATATGAGTTTACGTACATATATACGTACATTCAGGAGATGCGCATACAAGAATTGATTTCGTATTCGTGTATCGCATTAAAGCATTTCTTCTACTGCGCCTATGACCCTGTCTACAGCAGCCATCCTGACAGGGGTCGGAACAGGCTCCAAGTGAATCAGCAGCTCATCACCTGTCCAATACAGCCATACATTTAGTACATGCTGTTATGTACACACGTATTAGTACAATAAAGCATAATTACAGTCATTCTACAATGTACGTACGTATATTATGTCCATATAATGTACGCACATGCATGTCTATTCAATAATGTACTCAAAAAGTTAATCCTCTGGAATAGGACACATCACATGCCAATCACATGCCAATCACATGTTCACTGTACAGTTACAGATGGACAAAACATTGCTCTGTGCTCAAGCAATCAAGGTCAGTGATCACCCTGCAAACACATGCCCACAAACAAAATACTGTAGAGAGCAAATGCCACATGCATATCACATGACAATAAGCCAATTAACTTGCTCACAAATCACATGCTTGTCACATGATTGAAAACTGCATGCTTATATATGTAACTGAGAACTGGTCCCTGCTTGCAGCATAGTGCAAACACACACATACACACACGCGTGCGCGAGCGCATGCACACACACACACACACACACACACATTGTACAACAGTACTGCATGGAATGTGACCCATATCTGTCGCCCACCCTAACACACATACACACACATACAGAGCAATTAGCATCTATTCCCAACTCAAGTCAGACACTCAAGTGGTGGGAGTGACTGAAGCTATCATTCCTTCTGGCACAGTGGAAAACTGTGAACATGAACACATCCGTACTACCATGTACACAGACACAGACACATAGACACATACACACACACACACACACACACACACACACACACACACACACACACACACACATACACACACACACACACACACACACACACACACACACACACACACACACACGGGAAACTGTAAGACCATGTGCTGTGTACACAGCCAAGTCTGTGTGTACGAATGTATGAAGTACTGTATGCATACACACATGAACACATAACCAGTGTACATACATACGTATGGGTGCAGCAGGAGGTACAGACAAGGAGCCAAGAACAGTGAAATCTGTCTTACAGAACAATGCATGCACTTGTACAGAAAGACCACCTGTCTATAGAGACCACTGTAGGCTGCTCCATGGGCCACCTCAGTGATACTAATGCACCTCTGTATAAGGACCACCTGTCTACAAAGACCACCCTCAATTGGTCCCTTGAGTGGTCGCTATAGAGAGGTTTCACTGTGCTTTGAAATCTCATCTTCTTGTCATATGACAACATATAAAAGCTCCACACACATACTAACTTGAAAAATGTGCACACCAGACATGTACGTACATACATACGTATGCATATTATAAAACTACAAATGTATGTGCATACTGACGTAAACATGTACACATGCACAGACATACATATTATATGGCTATGCACATACGTATGTATCTACATATACTGCACTGAATACATGCACACACTCACTCACTTACACACACACACACACACACACACACACACACACACACACACACACACACACACACACACACACACACACACACAAACACACACACAAACATCATAAAACGCACAGATATGTATGTACACATGTATGTGTGTACATGATGTACACATACACAAGTTATTCATTTTGTGTGTGTGTGTGTGTGTGTGTGTGTGTGTGTGTGTGTGTGTGTGTGTGTGTGGTTGTGTGTGTGTGTGTGTGTGTGTGTGTGTGTGTGTGTGTGTGTGTATGTGTGTGTGTGTGTGTGTGTGGTTGTGTGCATGTACATGCATGACAAATAAAGCACGGAAACAAATAGGTACATTTGTACACTGTCCAAAAGTGCCACTTAATACCTTACTTCACAGCCTAATCAGTACGTACACACAAAGTGCATGTAGGTCTGTAAGCACACCCACAAACAACTTCCCGATAGGGACAGCAATCTCATGTAGGGGGACCCAAATCTGCACTTCTTATCAGAAGTACTCACTATCAATACTTGCTTGTGTCCTGTGCAGGATGTGAGGGGATATACCATTGGCGGCAGTCTACTACACAGGTACGTGTGTGCGCTATGTGTACTAACATAGTGTGTGCAAACCAGAAGTGGGTGCTAGCCAAGAGTGGGTGCAAACCAGGAGTGTGTGCTAACTAGGAATGGGTGCAAATAAGGAATGGGTGCAAACCAGGAGTGTGTGCTAACCAGGAGTTCGTGCTAACTAGGACTGGGCGCAAACCAGGAGTGTGTACTATCCAGGAGTGTGTGTACTAACCAGGAGTGTGTACTATCCAGGAGTGTGTACTATCCAGGAGTGTGTACTAACCAGGAGTGTACTTATCACTGACATACACACTATAATCACAAACATAATATATTGGCCAAGATTGCGAAAAGATGACTGATCCCCAAACAGTCACACCATACACATACGAACTGAAACGCACACATGCATGCACACACTACACACTCCACGTGAACAATCAACACACAAAATAGCTCAAACAAACGTTTGAAAAATAACGATTGCACCCACTCATGTTCAAGCACATGATATGTACACGTGAGTATTCAGTAAAAAGGTGCAGAGGAACCCAGGAAAGGGGCTATAAGACTACCCCTCACCCCCACACATACACACCTGAATAATGTGACCTTGTGGTGGCCACACCTTCTAATATGCGACTGGAAAACAGTGTAGAATTCAATACAAAGCACATGCATACATACGTTCGTATGTAGGTGTGTGCGTAGGCCCCAGGTGCCCCTACTTTTGCAGGACAGTCAGTGAAAATGCCTTTTCACTCTCGTATCCTTAAAACTACTACAGTGATACCTCTCCTCTCTAATCCAGCCACCATGGGACCCAGAGAATTTGGCCAGATTGGCAAGGTGGCCAGAACAGAGGTTCATTCCAACATACAGGTGCCTTTTGGGACCAAACAGTACGACCGGTTTGGACAGTGTGGTCGATTTACAGAGGCTCGGATATAAGAGAGATTTTCACTGTGTTAACGTCCTGCAAAATCTTTTGAGGCAAAGTACGTATGTTATATTGCCTTGCAAACTGTGAAATCAACTGTTTGCCGAATCAATAACCCATTTCACTATCATGATGTTGAACAGCGAGCAACAAATGCCATGCAGAAGTACGTACGTACGTAGCAAATGTCTTGGAAACTTTGTATCACTGTGCAGTACACACAGGACACACATAACACACAGTACATACAGTACACACAGTACACACAGTATGTACATACCACACAGCACACACAGAGTACACACAGTACACAGTACACACAGTACATAAAGCGTATACAGTACACACAGTATGTACGTATGTACATAACACACAGCACACACAGTAAACACAGTACACAGTACACACAGTACATACAGTACACACAGTACATGCTGGTTACATACATACACACAGATATGTAGGTATAACATAGAAGACACACACACACACACACACACACACACACACACACACACACACACACACACACACACACACACACACAGGAGAGACTCACCATCGGTCTTGACCCTGGTTTGTCCCTTGGATCCTTTACAGAGGGCCGGATAGGCTTGTAGTCCGCAGAATCGGTTGACTCCCCGTCATACAAGTGCGGATGAGGTTGTGGGTAGGGTGATCTGCTGTATGGTGGATACACATCTTGTTCTGGTTCGTCCAGTGATGGGTCATAGTCGTAGTGGGGTCTCATCACATTCAGCTCACTGACCCGTTTCAAGACATGAGATACACTGACACGGTGCTGATGTTTGCTACTTATTAGGTTGTCGATTTTGATTGGAACACGCTGGTTCTTCAAAATCTCCACGAGTTCAGACCTACACACACACAGCACAGAACACGCAAACACACCGTGAGAACGTGCAGAAGTGTTGTGCGTTGGACAACACATGAAAACTACATTAGTCAACCAGCAAACGCCTAACAATGGAAATTGGTTTCGCGGGCAATTCGGTCAGTCTCGCTTAGCCACGCAGAACTATGTTGCGTCTAGGAACGGTTTCAAAATCTCCAGCTAACACAAATGAATCTAGGAGAGTTTAAGAGGGCTGTGAACACGCATCCCTATCCAAGAATTCGTTTCACCTGTCAGCGTGACGTTAGGTTTCCAGGCCAGCAAGAAGACAACACCTGGAGGGCTTGTAGCGGTACACACGAGTACATTTTGGCTTCCCAAAAATGGTTGAAATGTCAAACTATCACTGAATTTCAGCCGACTTCAAACGAAAGATTTCTAATCCGCTGGCTGTCTGCCACCCACAGTAGCTTATCTACAGTAGCTTTAGCAAGGAACCACGTCTTTAGCGCCATATGCACCCGTACGTTAGAATACCCACCAATCCCTTTACCTTCACCACCCAAAACGTGTGTGAAGGTGATAGTCAAGGTCTTAGCAGACCAGCTACCGTAACTTACGTGCGAATGGTGTCGTCTGACTTGTAAGTCTTGGCTTTCCTTAGTCTGGATTTCAAAGCCTCTTCCATAGTTGCGATAGATGATACCAACAGAAAATCGTAAAAAAAGAACAAGTATCGACTTATAAGTGGTTTAGAAAGACCTTAGAAAGACTTATTTACTTATAGAGTTACTAAACAACTTTGAGTGACAGAAGAAAGCGAACAAAGTGAAGAGGGTCGGCAAAGCAGGACCAGCCTGATACGCTTATAAGTGAAATACTCTTGATTCGGTTCAAAATCTTGTCCAGGCACCAACAAATCCTCCTTCGGATGTCAATGGAGCGCGCATATCTCTGAAGTCCTTTCTTGCGCTGTGTTAGCCGGTGCCTCTGGGTAGAAAGTAGACCACTAAACTACTAATAGACGTACATCAATAGGGTACACTCCCGAGCGTGGAGGATGGACGGCTTCACTAGTCGAATCTGTTGTCATCGGCGAGTCCTACATAAACCGATACCCGTTAATGACATTCATTGCATATATCAGCGATTACGTCATTCGCACCGGTGTACATGCATTCCGCGGGCACTTGGGATCACTCAATTTCCACTTGATTTTTCGTAAATAACAACCCATGCTAGCACCTTCCAGGCGAGAGGTACCTCAATAAAGTATCCTTCTTTATAAGGAAACAGGATTCTTGCAAGCTTTATGGATAAATTAACCTTTTCAGATTGCAAGCAACATCCATGCAGCTTGAATTCAGCCTGTGCTTTCAATCATGCCCAATTCTGTGATGCCTGAGTGTTGTGTATGCAGCTGTAGTATATGATAGATATTTCAGAGTTAGATATACAGTTGGGTGCAAGCCATGATCAAGCATGCAAAGTAACCACATGCACTTATAATTACACACAATGAAATCTGGACAATCTGCCATAATTGGGACTAGCATGTAATTTTGTGGCATAAGGAAACAGGATCCCCCCCCCCGATTAATGGAAACCTCTTATAACAGCCCCCCTCCCCCCCGATTAATGGAAACCTCCTATAACAGCCCCCCTCCCCTGATTAATGGAAACCTCTCTATAACAGACTATATAGGTAGGTCCTGGTAGATTATTATACATGTGAAATATAACCTCTGAATATTGGAAACCTTTATATAACAAACCTCTCTTCAGGTCCCAACATGTCTGTCATAGAGAGGTTCCACTGTGTGCAATAATTGGAATTGTATTACATATGTGAATTTATATTATCGAACCTTTGGCAGATTATAGTGCATGAAATAAAAAAATTGGATTATTTGTAGTATAAAGTTCATGGTTCATGTCAGAAGGATATCAAAACTTGCAGTAATCCATCATTTAATTCGTGAGTAAACATTATGGTTCCCTTCCCGACCATGGCCATGAAAAATATGAATTTTTTGCCCCTCGAAAAACACCCCTTTATATCACGGCAGTACTTGCAGATTCTATATACTACATGTGGTTGAGCTGATCAACCATGCAACTATATAACCATCTGAAGCAGCTACCACTACTTTTGCAATGATAATATATAGCAGAACCTCTTATGACAAGCTCCCCGAATAGTGGAAACCTCTGTATAACAGGCTGTATTGGTAGGTCCCAGTAGATTGTTATATATTTTATGCGTGTAAATAACCTCTGAATAGTGGAAACCTCTGTATAACAGGCTGTATTGGTAGGTCCCAGTAGATTGTTATAATACATGTGAAATACAACCTCTATAAATAGTGGGATTAACCTCTAAACAACAAACCTTTCTTCATGCACGCAGGTCCCCAAGTGTCTGTATTGTGTCTGTCTGTCTGTATCTCTACAGGTTCCACTGTATAGAAAATGGCCGACCAAATGCATGGGATACTAGTGTAATAATGTGCAATAGAGCAAGTCCACCAAGATGGTGAATTTGCAATGAAGGCATTTGAGTGTATATAATGGCGTGCAGGTTAGTATTGTGGCTATAGCTATATATACAGTAGAACCTCGTTAGTAAGAACACTGTTAATGAGTAATACCTGGTTAGG
>CAUJGJ010000069.1:1525700-1530700 GCA_963170055.1 Halisarca cf. caerulea | reverse complement strand
TCAGCTTAATTGTTACCACAGGGGATAAATGCCTACGCCATCCACACACGTTCGGCCATTAAAATGCCCTAAACACCCACACCGACCCACTTTCCTCCTTTCGGTAGCAATTATCAGCATTGCAATGTCTATTGGGAGGAGTACTCACACTCACAGCAGAACATACTCATTTTAAGCTCTCTCATGCCCACAGCACATACTCATTATAATAATGTCTCGCACTATTCAACCGAAAGTGATTTCCATCCCAGTTGTCCTGGAGATTAATTACGTCATAATTTGTGTGGGTATTGAGGGAGAGTTTTTCAATTGCATGTGTGTTATTTGCTAAAGTGTTTGTTATTTTAGCTTGTTTTCTCGATTTACACAAAACTACAGAACATATTGTATAGATTAGATATAAAATGATTTAATCACATTCACATGAATACAAGAAACACATCTCAGCAATAACTCTAAGGAATTATATATTCTTGTGCTGTCCTGTCGTGCAACCCCGTTCAGAAGATCCCACCAAACTCCCATGAAAGCCTCATCATACTCCCAGCCCCATCAAGCCCTCCTCACCCCCCCCCCCCCCCCCCCCCCCGGCCCCCTAATCAAAAATGGCTACTGAACCTTCACACATGCATGCACACACACACGCACACACACGCACACACACACACACACAAACATACACACCCACACCCACCCACACACATACAAATGGCTGCATACCCAGACACCCACAAGGACACCCACACATCCACACACCCATTCAGAAGCACCCATGTTGCCATGGTGACAAACCACAGTGGAGATGGATCACTCATAGTAAATGGTCCATTCAACCTCCCTCCAGCAGCTGTTCCTGTTGGAGATACATACCATACACTGTAGGTTCATATAAATCCAGAAAAAAAAAAACAACTAAAACTAGCAAACACTTAAGCAAATAGCACAAATGAAATGGAGAAAATAATCTCCTTCAATACCCACAGAAAGACGTGACTAATCTACACGACAACTGAGGTGGAAATAACTTTCGGTTGAATAGTGAGAGACATTATTATAATGAGTTTGCGCTGCGGGTGAGAATTCTTTCTCTCTGCAGAATATGTGCACATAAACAATCCCACAAACACCAACAGATGTTGCAAACAAGTTGTCTTGTAAATAGGGTGGGGTTGCCAGACATTCGACTCAGTGGCGACACCCAATACCCTCCTGCTTGCCATGAAACTATTACCCCAGCCTCCTTCTGCCTCTCGCGTACATCCCCTCTACATACCGAACTCATAACAAACGCCAATATCAGTTGATAGAACTTGGAACTTGGAGAAAATTGACATAACAACTGGCAATGTGTGTGTGTGTGTGTGTGTGCGTGCGTGCGTGCGTGCATGCATGTGTGTGTGTGTGCGTGTCTATGTCTGTGTATGTATGTGTGTGTGTGGGTGGGTGTGCAGGGTTTGAAAAAGCAGTCTGTCATCTGCCATTTTCCAAGCAAAACATAAATATGGCTGACCATGCAAAATGATTTGGGCCAGCCACTTGGCTGACCAACACTTTTCTGTATACAGAATCCTTGTAATACTAAAACTGAGACATGAATCACCTGGCTGTAATAACTGATTATTGGTGACCAATAATCAGTTATTACAGCCATTTGACAATTTGTTGTGTCAATCACATGGTTCAGTGTTAAGATTCCATTGCCTGTATGGTACAACATCAGTGATGAGCACAAATGGCTGACCAAGTTATAAAAGGTCCTACCAATATAATTCTGGATCACCCATGGCCATTTGTCCTAGTAAAGGTCAATGCTGTTTCTACCACTGTGCTTGTGTGTGTGTGTGTGTGTGTGTGTGTGTGTGTGTGTGTGTGTGTGTGTGTGTGTGTGTGTGTGTGTGTGTGTGTGTGTGTGTGTGTGTGTGCATGTGTGTGTGTGTGTGTGCACAGATGATCTAAAAGCTTAACAACATCATCCATTAGAAATTTCTCATCTAATCACAGATTTTGTTGAAGTTCTTTCAATTCTCCATATACAGTATATTTAGCAAAAGCTACTCTATTTGAGTAGGCAAAAACAAGAATAACTTTATTACAGTCAAACCTCACTTATCTGCATACATCCATTCTGGATGAAACTTCAGATAAAGTGAGGGAACGGATAAATGACTGAGCAGTAGAATAGTGTACAGTAGGATTATTGCAAGGTGGTTTGCAATACAATTACTGAAGAAGGTGAGGAAACTGGATATTTGAGGTGCAGTTAAGTGATCGAGGTCTCACTGTAATGGGAATTTCTTACACTCTTATGGTAGTTCTTTGGAGATTCCTTGTGAGTCACACCCACAGAGGAGTCACAGGCACCATCACATTCCAGTAGGCAGTACACAACAGCTTAGGAGACACATGTAGCACACACACACACACGCACGCACGCACGCACACGCACACACACACACACACACACATACACACACACACACACACACACTCACACACACACACTATTACACACACACACACACACACACACACACACACACACACACACACACACACACATACATTATTGCACACACAGTAGGTTATAACATACATATAATTGCACACCCAGTGTCTCACAAATACACACAAACAAGCGAAACCCTTCCAACAAACATTTACTGTCACAAATGACATCATCATTATTGTACAGACCGGAATGTTGCCACAGAACAAACTCTGAAATTTTGTGTGGCACACGCTTACGTTTAGGGTATAGGGTATTCTTATTTAACCTGGGGCACCTTTAGCCAGAGGCTACTGTAAGTGGCACCTAGAAAAATGTTTCTATCAGACTTGAGAGTACATGGGGAATGGAAACCAGGTATCCTCTACACCCGCCCCATACAGAGCCACAGAACAAACACTGAAAAATTGTGTGGTACAAGCTTATGTTTCCATCAGACTTGACGGCACATGGGCAATTGCGAAGAAGGTAGCAAATAGAGAGTATTTTGAAGAGGTACAATTTTCATGGATGCTAAAATTTGGATATAATTCATGGTAAAAAAAACGTGGTTGACGCCAGAAGGATATTAAAACATACAGTTATGCAAATTTTCGTGAGTAACTATTTGTGGTTCCTTTCCTGACCATGAATTTTTTATATACCACATGAGAAATACCCACTGTACTGGGGTATCCTCCAAACCCGCCCCATAAGGAAGAATGACTGATTGTCTACATTTTGCATCCTCACACACATTCCAATACATACGCTCTTAACTCTACCCCCATCCTGCCGAAGGGGGTGTGCCAACATGTGTTAAATATCTGGAAGGTTTCAACCCGGTTTTAGACAGCTGGGCAGTGTGGTACAGCACGCACCTCACTGGTCTTACCTTTGTCATTCCATGAGTAGAAGAGAGTGACACTTTGAAGATATTATTAGGGACAAACACAAAAGTCATGCAGAGAGTTGTGGGTGTGGTATTAGGAGCAATTGGAAGGTGAAGTTGGGCAACTAGGAGGTGAAGTTGGGCAACTAGGAGGTGAAGTTGGGCAACTAGGAGGGTGAATTGGGAAACTAGGAAGTGATGTTGAGTAACTTTGAGGTGAAATGGGGCAACTAGGAGGTGGAGTTATGCCATTAGGAGGTGGAGTTGGACAATTAAGAGGTGCAGGTTGGCAACCAGGAGGCAAAGTTGGACAAGGAGGTGACATTGGGCAAGTAGTGGGTGAAGATGGCCAACTAGCAGATAAAATTGGGCAATCTACAGGTAAAGTTGAGCAATCAGGTGATGGCGTATATCACACCATTGTGTATGCCATGGTCTAGTTATTTAATGTTTAATGTGTTACCATAGATACTTCAACAGACCTCTCTTCACTTACTTGAAGTAGAGCAGATCACTCCTGCGTCCTGCTCATGTCGACAGCTGGCAGAGGTGGACTGGGGGCAGTTTTGTAGGCTACTCTCTCGTCCGCTGCATCCCATAAAGACTTCCCAGACGGGTCCCACACCCTGACCAAACCCGGCACCGATTACTGCCGCAACCGCATAATCCATCCCAAGTTCCAGACAGATAACGTCTGCATCACTGATGTCCCAAGTAGATCCACACAGCGTGTTCCACGTACCACTCCGATTTACCTCGATACGACCCTCGTAGTCCCCCCGACCACCTACCAACCTGTACTGTTCAGGAGAACTGCCGACTGCAAGAGCAAAGTAGAGGGTTGAAGGGAATGTGTGTGTGTGTGTGTGTGTGTGTGTGTGTGTGTGTGTGTGTGTGTGTGTGTGTATGTGTGTGTGTGTGTGTGTGTGTGTGTGTGTGTGTGTGTGTGTGTGTGTGTGTGTGTGTGTGTACATGTGTGTGTACATACGTGTGTGTACATGTGCACACACACACACACACACACACACACACACACACACACACACACACACACACACACACACACACACACACACACACACACACACTAACATACTAACACAGACTGACCTCTTGAACACTCAATTCCAACATCTGAAGTGTGATTGCAGTTATGGGCTCCAAACCCTTTGTGAGAACATTCAATTAGTGTCCGTTCACTTCCAAAACATTTAACATTGTCTAATAAAATATCTTGTCCGGTAGATCCAGAAGGATAATTAGCCAAATAGTTTACAAAACCAGGAAATCCAAGTTGCTGGCATGCAATTTCCCCATCAACTTTCTCCCAAAAATGGTTGCAAACAGTTCCCCATTGTGTGTTGTAGTAGATCTCCAGTCGTCCTCCGTACGGCTTGGATCCACCTTCCGCAAGTCTGAGTGATCCGACTGTCAAAGCTGTAAGAAGCGTGGACACACAAGCATATCTGAATTTCATAGACTAAGATTTCACTAGTACCGTAAATCATAAAAAGACTGTGTGTAAAATTGCTATTGCGGGTTAAAGTTGCAATCTATACAAACACAATCTTTCATTATCTACGATATTTGATTACATACAAATGCATATGATTCCATTCATTG
>CAUJGJ010000069.1:1510700-1515700 GCA_963170055.1 Halisarca cf. caerulea | reverse complement strand
TGTGTGGGTATGTGTGTATGTGTGTGTGTGTGTGTGTGTGTGTGTGTGTGTGTGTGTGTGTGTGTGTGTGTGCGTGCGCGTGGTAAAAACGAAATGAATTAGAGTCCACTTAAGATGAGTATTTAAGGGCAGTCAGTCCCTTGATTTTGGTCCTAAGAAGGTTCCATTATTAGTATGTGTGAATTCAGCCTGTGGTTCAGCCCAAGCGGTGACTGTGGACCAGAGGGCCTTCTTCGCAGCTGCTCTTATAACCGTGTCTGTCATCTTTTAGTGTGGCTAGCTAGTCCATCCCATGACCTAGGCGCGTACATGTGACGGTCTAGATAGCCAGGCTATAGTCATCTTTGCATTTTCCCTTGCTACGGAAAATGGGGTTGCAGGCAGTGAGTTTATTAATCTTATCCAATTATCTGTTCACACCCAGACAGGTGTGTTCCTGACAGGTGACATGATTGTCAGCACTTGATTATTGAAAACATGTTGATTAACTAAATTTATATGGTAATATAGAAGCCATAGCAACAGCTGGAAGCCGATACAGGTAGGGCTGTAGGGGTTGTTTGACTCTAAATCATGGCAATCTGTATGCAGCCCCCCCCCCCCAATCTTGGATGCAGCCCCCCAATCTTGGATGCATGATATTTCCTCCGAGATGAAACCCATTCCATCCAAGATGGAACCCATTCCATCCAAGATGGAACCCATTCCACCCAAGATGGAACCTATTCCATCCGAGTTGGAACCTATTCCATCCAATGCAGTTTGCCATACTAAATGCCTTTTTTGTACAATGGAACTTCTGATAGTGGACTCTCAGAAAGAGCTCAGTATAAGCAGCTGAATTGTATTGTCCTTGAGTGTCTTTTGGACGGAAGTTCCACTGTATATTCTAGCTTCCATTATACTGGTTTCTCTGTCTCCTCCTTGTGTGTGTGTGTGTGTGTGTGTGTGTGTGTGTGTGTGTGTGTGTGTGTGTACGTGTGTTTGCTCACAGTTGCATGCTTGTGTGCACACATTTGCCACAAACGTCTGTTCATACCTGCATGCCTGGCACACTCTGTTGCAAAACTTCGTCGACTTCTGTATATCAACCAAATACCTATATACGTATATACGTATGTAGCAGTGTAAGGGCATGACTTACGGTCCCAGTATATTTCCTACAATACATTTTGAACCTCCCAAAGAGGAAAACCTCTCTACAAAGGGCATGACTTACGGTCCTAGTATATTTCCTACAATACATTTAGAACCTCCCAAAGAGGAAAACCTCTCTACAAAGGGCATGACTTACGTACGGTCCTAGTATATTTCCTACAATACATTTAGAACCTCCCAAAGAGGAAAACCTCTCTACAAAGAACAAATCAGCTGAATTTATGTTGTACACAAAGTGTCCTTTATTTGCAGGTTTTACTGTATCTACTTTTGTACCTACTGTGTGTGTGTATGGTGTGTTGTGTAATGTTTAACAACAGAATCTAATGAGCAGCTCATGACATCTGGGGTGCATATATGTATATTGCTATCACTTGATGATGTCTGTGGTGTTGTCGTGGTAACTCTGTTAATGTCTGCCTACACACACACAAACACACACACATGCATGTGTACACACCACACACACACATATGCGCGCACACACATATATGCGCACACACACACACACACACACACACACACACACACACACACACACACACACACACATACACACACACACATACACACACACACACACACACACACACACACACACACAAACACACACGCGCACACACACACACACACACACACATACACACACACACACACACACACACACACACACACACACGAACACACACACACACGCATACACACACACACACACACACATACACACACACACATACACACACACACACACACACACACACACACACACAAACACACACGCGCACACACACACACACACACACACATACACACACACACACACACACACACACACACACGAACACACACACACACGCATACACACACACACACACACATACACACACACACACACACACACACACACACATACAGGTGAACCATCAAACATCTGGACATGATATCGATGTGCAGACAGTATGGGAAAGTGGAGTGACAGGAAGAAACGTAACTGTGTGTGTCATCGATGATGGACTGGACCACAGCAATGCAGATATCAGACCAAATTATGTACGTACGTATGTATTATCAGTGTATACTCATATACATACGTGTACAGCATTGTAATACTCCCTGATTCCATCCATATGTTTGTACGTACGTATGTACTTACAATAAAACAATATATGTTTTAAATTTTTGAGGTTGTCCAGACATACATAGGTACCTGTATGAATCTCATAGGTGCCTGGGGGGAGGGGTGTGGGCTTGGTTCATCACTTTTAGCGGATAAGGTCTCATTATCACAGGTGTGTCCACTGAAAGGTGCTTGAAGGTTTCTGTCAGTTCCATGGCATCTGTGCCTCATTGAGTAATTATGACGCCGTTTTAAATATAAAATGACTTCCAACAGTTATGCATATTCAACTTGGACTTGAGTTGTAGTATCCACTTTGTGCAAAATGAATTAGCTAATACTGATAGCACATGGTGGGTGGCTTACTGCTAAGACAGAATATGTTATTAGGTACAGTCAAGACTGTTGACAACAACACCATCAGTTTCACTGTTTTATGCTGCCATAACCAGGTTGTTGTTGTAACCAGTACATTTTGTACAGAGACCAGTGAAACAGTTCCCTACATGTGTGTTGTTAAAGAGAGAGAGAGTGATGGTGTGTCAAGTGACTTTGTGAGGAAGTTTGACTGTAAACACTTAAAGGCTCAGTGCGTTGTAAATTTCTGCTGAGTTTCGTACCTGGTTGATGAGGTTACCGAAAGGGGGGCTCAAACGAGCCCTGCCAAACCATGACAGATCCTCCACTGGTGCATGCTGTTGTTGTACGCTCTGTAACTAGAATCTTGTGCCCCCCTCACTGGTGTGAGTATTACTATGTCCCTGTAATCGTGGGTTATTTTCACAGGGTTGAACTGCCACGGATTTAGTACAGTCGAACCTCACTATAATGAACCCTGGATACAATGAACTTCCTGATATAACAAACATAGACCTTGGAATGTACACCTACGTATTTACTCTATGCAAATGAACCCTGATATAGCGAACATCCTGATATAGTGAACCTTTTCAGCGGTCCCGAGGGGTTCGTTATACTGAGGTTAGACTGTATTTAAGCAAATTTCATGTTTGTACGTATGCATATTTGCGGCAGGCCATGTTTCACCATTGCGTAATAGCCCGATCTAAATTTTCGTGGGTGCATAGTTTTGTGGATGGCTTCCATAATGTGGGTGCATAGTTTTGTGGATGGCTTCCAATCTGCACAAGCCACAAAATTAGTATAAACCCGTGCTAAAATTGAAGTGTGCGGTTTAATTACTTGGTCTGTCAGATTATCCTGAAGTGCTACAATATTGTCTGCTTCTGCTGTTTGTACGTATGTACGTACGTGTGCGTATCCATCACATATTGGGGTCTTCTCTTGGGTTAGAATGCAAAAGGGAGTTACGACTTTATCAGCGATGACGATGATCCGATGCCTCTCCACATGGTATCTGAGAACCATGGAACCAAGTGAGTGTCCATATCATACATACTATATGTACATATGTAAGTACATTACATACTTACATGACCATTGTGCATAATGCACACACACGCATGCACACAAACACACACAAACACACACACACATACATGTACATGTACATAAACATGTACATATCAAATTTATGTATATACGTATGTGTCTGGTCTGTTTTCTATGTTCTGTGTAGATGTGGTGGAGTTATTGCTGCTGCTGCCAATAATGGGTTTTGCGGAGTAGGTGTAGCGTATGGAGCGACTGTTTCAGGTGTGTGTGTGTGTGTGTGTGTGTGTGTGTGTGTGTGTATGTGTGTGTGTACTGTATGTACAGTGTATTCACCTGCTCTGTAGGAGTTCGTATACTAGACAGCAAAGTGACAGACATGAGGGAAGCAGAGGCATTTTCCTACAAGCTGGCAACCAATCATATCTTCAGCAACAGCTGGGGTCCTACAGATGACGGGAAGACTGTGGATGGACCTGGACCTCTGGCCCAGGTGTGTGTGTGTGTGTGTGTGTGTGTGTGTGTGTGTGTGTGTGTGTGTGTGTGTGTGTGTGTGCGTGTGTGTGTCTTTGTGTGTGCGTGTGTGTGTCTTTGTGTGTGTGTGTGTGTGTGTGTGTGTGTGTGTGTGTGTGTGTGCGTGTGTGTGTGTGTGTGTGTGTGCGTGTGTGCTTGTGTGTGTGTGGGTGTATGCATGTGTGTGTGTGGGTGTATGCATGTGTGGGTGTGAATGTACGTACGTACGTATAATATGTATGTACATATGTACGTATATACGTACGTACATACGTACGTACATATGTATGGACATATGTGTACATATTATACAAATATGCATACTGTATGTTTATGTACCTGATTTGCAGAAAGTATTGAGGAAGGCCAGCACAAAGGAGGGACGGTGTGGGTGTGGCAGCGTGTATGTGGTGGCCTCAGGGAATGGGGGACAGTTCGGAGACAACTGTAACTTTGACGGCTACGCCAATTCCATGTACACTGCTACTATAGGTGAGTGAAAGGTGTGTAGATACGTACGTACGTATGTACTACAGGTGAGTGAAGGGTGTGTGTAGGTACTATAGGTGAGTGTGGGGGTGTGTGTAGGTACTATAGGTGAGTGAGGGTGTGTGTGTAGGTACTATAGGTGAGTGAGAGGGTGTGTGTAGGTACTATAGGTGAGTGAGGGTGTGTGTAGGTACTATAGGTGAGTGAGGGTGTGTGTAGGTACTATAGGTGAGTGAGGGTGTGTGTAGGTACTATATGTGAGTGAGGGGTGTGTGTAGGTACTATATGTGAGTGAGGGTGTGTGTAGGTA
>CAUJGJ010000069.1:1500700-1505700 GCA_963170055.1 Halisarca cf. caerulea | reverse complement strand
AGGAACCTGGACAGTAAAGATTGAGGACACAGGTGTGTGTGTGTGTGTGTGTGTGTGTGTGTGTGTGTGTGTGTGTGTGTGTGTGTGTGTGTGTGTGTGCATGCATGTGTATGTCTCTGTGTGTGTGGGGGGTGCGTATGTACGTACGTACATTTATGTACGTATGTCATATGTACATACATATATGCATGTATTGCATGAGAATTGTTGTTTGTCCACTGAAACATACGTACATACATGTATGCATGTACTATCTAATGACATGTTTGTGTATCCAGGTGCAAGGGACAAATCAAGAGGTACTCTGGACAAACTTGAATTTCTAATCTTTGGGAGTGCCATGACAACAGACGAATTGAAGCAGAGGAAAATGTGTGTGTGCTAAGATTTTGGCTGTCTGTCCTGCATATACTGTACTTACGTATGTACCAACACACACATACCTACATACGTACGTATGTACATACATATGTGATTTCAGTGCTCAAATGTGTATATATGTGTATGTTGACTATTCATATAATCCTGTGTTTAGTACGTACGTATGTACGTGTGTTAGGCTGACTGTATGTAAGTACGTATGTGTGTTAGGCTGACTGTATGTAAGTACGTATGTGTATGTTAGGCTGACTGTATGTACGTAAGTACGTATGTGTGTGTTAGGCTGACTGTATGTAAGTACGTGTGTGTTAGGCTGACTGTATGTAAGTACGTGTATGTGTGTTAGGCTGACTGTATGTAAGTACGTATGTGTGTGTTAGGCTGACTGTATGTAAGTACGTATGTGTGTGTTAGGCTGACTGTATGTAAGTATGTATGTGTGTGTTAGGCTGACTGTATGTAAGTACGTATGTGTGTGTTAGGCTGACTGTATGTAAGTACGTGTGTGTTAGGCTGACTGTATGCAAGTACGTGTATGTGTGTTAGGCAGACTGTATGTAAGTACGTATGTGTGTGTTAGGCTGACTGTATGTAAGTACATACGTACGTGTGTGTGTTAGGCTGACTGTATGTAAGTATGTGTATGTTAGGCTGACTGTGTGTAAGTACGTGTGTGTGTGTGTTGGGCTGCCTGTGTGTAAGTACGTGTATGTGTGTTGGGCTGACTGTGTATAAGTATGTGTATGTGTGTTAGGCTGACTGTGTGTATGTACTGTATGTGTGTGTTGGGTTGACTGTATGTATTACTGTATACGTATGTGCACAATACAAGTGGACATGCTTTTGGAAAATTAATGCATTTGTTTTAGCCGTGTGGCTATATACTGTGTGTGTGTGTGTGTGTGTGTGTGTGTGTGTGTGTGTGTGTGTGTGTGCATGTGTACATGTACGTATGTGCATGCGTACGTACGTACATGTGTGTATGTGTTTGCACACACATGTGCTTGTGCATATGTGTAAATGTGCATACGTATTTGCGTGTGAGTGTACTTGCTCAGTCTTCTTCAATACATACAGTATCATGTATGTACATACGTATGTACGTCTAATCTTTTGCAGGCTGGTTGATGATGCAGATGGTTCGGAAAGTCTTGGCTGTCCCTCCAGAGTCACTTGTGGTGATGAGACTTATGATGACCTGGCCAATGGTACTATGGACTCGTTTTGGACAGTACGTGTGTGTGTGTGTGTGTGTGTGTGTGTGTGTGTGTGTGTGTGTGTGTGTACGTGTGTGTATGTGTGTGTATGTGTGTGTATGTGTGTGTGTGTGTGTGTGTGTGTGTGTGTGTGTGTGTGTGTGTGCGCACGTGTGTGTGTTTGCTCGCAGTTGCATGCTTGTGTGCGCACATTTGCCACTAACGTCTGTTCATGCCTGCATGCCTGGCACACTCTGTTGCGAAACTTTGTCGACTTCTGTATATCAACCAAATGCCTATATACGTACGTGTGTGGCAGTGCATGATGTGAAGTTTGTATATTTGTCTCAGTGTTATGCACACTTACTCTCCTTCTACCGTTCTCCTACAGCTTCACTCATACAAAATCATGGCTGTTGTTTTCCTGTTTGGAGTAGCCTCAATCCTTGTTATCTTCATTGTGGTCGAAGTGTTCCAGAAGAACAAGTTGAGAATTTGTTCTCTTTTTGGACGACGCAAGGTGATGACTGAAGAAGCGACATCTCTGCTTCAAGAAGGCGATGGAGACGTAAATGATGATTTGACTGAGTTTCATGTTCAAGTGCGGAAGGACTCAGCAGGTGTGCATGCATGTGTGTGTTCTCCATCACCTGTTGCACTAGCATTTACTGGTTGTATAGAGTCGCATCCTTGGACAGTGTTTAAGTGCTTTCATTCTTACACACACCCATGTACATGTGATCTATGTATGTACGTATGTGTGTATGCATACATGTACGTATGTACATACGTATGTAGATACACACATACATAGATAGGGGTAGGAGTGAACATGTACACACATGTGCACACGCATATACGTATGTACATGCATGCGTATATACATACACTCACAAACAACACACACACACACACACACACACACACACACACACACACATGTGCGTGCACAGACACACACACACACACTCACACACACACATACGTACACGCATATATGTACTCACATAATGTTTTGTATGTAATTCATATGTAAGTAGATGTGTACACTGTGGACATGTATATATGCAAATTCTTATCTTGTACACTTCCCATACTGTGTCAGATTGCAATGAAACTGATGACAGACAAGTCCAGCAGATGTTTCGTCTCAACACACAAAAGGATATCTCTCCTGCGATGATAGACGAGGGCCAGGTACTCGAAGTGGCAGCATTAGAACCGGAGTTTGCGGTGCTGCCAAAGAAGAGTGACGATCACACTATTGTGGCAGAGGTGGACTGTACAGACACTGCGGAGAAAGAGGTTGTACCAACTGTGGTGGGCGAGGATGGTGGGGACAAAATTGCGGAGGTTGACGATTCTACTGTATTAGAGGTGTATTATTGTATACGTATTGTGTGTGTATGTGTGTGTGTGTGTGTGTGTGTGCGTGTGTGTGTGTGTGTATGTGTATGTGTGTGTGTGTGTGTGTGTGTGTGTGTGTGCATGTGTGTGCGTGTGTGTTTGTTTGTCATTCATGTTTGTTTTTAAGTTCGTATGTGCAGGTGTGTGTACATGTGCATTCATATGTGTTCAGTATGCATGTGTATGCAAATTTGTGCTCATAAATGAATTAAATCTGTAGGAAGTGTGTTGTGTGTTTGCCAAATCAGTACATTTGCTCATACTTAGCATATTATCATTCTTAAGATTTCTTGATTAAATTTAGCCTGCCTGTTTGTTTTGTAATTACTGGAGATGCCTTCTGCTATTACTCTGAAACCGATGATAAGTTGATATCCTTGTACTAGAGCAAGTGTTTCTTGTTGTAGTCATTTTTCAATTGTCATATGCTCAATATATCTTTGTTAGCCACCTGCTTACTTTGTATGTCTTGATGTCTGTGGTCTATGAGTGATAGTGTGTGTGTGTGTGTGTGTGTGTGTGTGTGTGTGTGTGTGTGTGTGTGTGTGTATGTGTATGCGCGCGCGCGTGTGTGTATGCGTGTGTGTGTGTGTGTGTGTGTGTGTGTGTGTGTGTGTGTGTGTGTGTGTGTGTGTGTGTATACATGCGTATGTATTTGTGCATGTGTGTATGTATGTGCATGTATTAATTTTATGTATGTACGTATGTACATACTGTACATTCTATATTAATCTATGATTTCCGTTTCCCTCCATTTTGCAGGACGGTACAGACGCATCAAATAGAAGATCCCCTCAGAGTTAGAGTATTCTGTATTTTTGTTTGTGTGTGCACGTTGTGTGTGCACAGAAGTATATGTACGTATGTACATGTACGTATATGTTTGCTTTTATATGTGTACATGCATGCATGTATACATATGTACTGGTAGTACAATTATTTTGCATGAAATGCATGCATGATATTATTCATTGACATGAGCATATAAACATGGCTATATATTTGTTGTATTTCTCGAATCAAAGGACTATTTTTGCTGGTACACGTAGGCTTGAGTAGCTCTGTATAATTTGTTCCCACTTCCATTTGAGTTTTGAATTTGGATCTGATGGTTGGATTGGATGATTGTGAAGGTATCGCTACATGAAAGAGTGGGAATTTCTCCCAGAAAAAAAGAATTAACCTTTACAAAGTGGTACTGAGTGGACCTCTATAGTCTACCCACATGTTGAGATCTCCCCATCATTGTAGACTGTACTGAGTGGACCTCTACAGTCTACCCACATGTTGAGATCTCCCCATCATTGTAGACTGTACTGAGTGGACCTCTATAGTCTACCCACATGTTGAGATCTCCCCACCATTGTAGACTGTACTGAGTGGACCTCTATAATCTACCCACATGTTGAGATCTCCCCATCATTGTAGACTGTACTGAGTGGACCTCTACAGTCTACCCACATGTTGAGATCTCCCCATCATTGTAGACTGTACTGAGTGGACCTCTATAGTCTACCCACATGTTGAGATCTCCCCATCATTGTAGACTGTACGGAGTGGACCTCTATAGTCTACCCACATGTTGAGATCTCCCCATCATTGTAGACTGTACTGAGTGGACCTCTATAGTCTACCCACATGTTGAGATCTCCCCATCATTGCTGGCACATTCCTTCAATGGTGTCCTACATGCCTATCTAGACGCAGCGTGCGCACAATGCTTCCTTGTTACCTCTCCATGTCTGTGGTCTGCTGCACCCACTCATATGGCACTAAATGCAAACTAGCAGCATGTTCAGTACACCATATATGAGAGTATATATAGCAGGTTTGTGTGTGTCTGCAGGGCCATTGTGTATGTGTTTTGTGATGCTAAGAATGCGGAGAAAGGTAGACACCTGTGTACTAGGTACACTGTTGGAATCCAAAATTTGAATTTTGCCCTATTGGAGAGTTTCACACGTGCATGTGCACGCATGCACACAGACACACACACACACACACACACACACACAC
>CAUJGJ010000069.1:1493200-1495700 GCA_963170055.1 Halisarca cf. caerulea | reverse complement strand
ACTGTTCACTCTGTGATTGTTTTGTGTTTACTGTTTGATAGTGAAAACAGCTCGAGTCAGCTTTGAGCAGGCTGTCTACAATGCCACTGAAGACGATGGGATGGTGAGGCTGAGACTCATGTCCAATATGCCACTGGACATGTCTGGCTCACACGAAGTGTACATAAGACCCTTGGAGATCGTGCCTATTTCAGCCAGAGGTGTGTGCGTGCGTGTGTGTGTGTGTGTGTGTGTGTGTGTGTGTGTGTGTGTGTGTGTGTGTGTGTGTGTGTGCGTGCGTGCATGTGTGTGTACATGTGTGCGTGTGTGTGTTTTGCATTTGTGTTTGTTGGGCATGTATATGTGGATGTTGTGGTCTGTGCATGTGCATGCGTGCGTGTGTCTGTGTGCATTGAAACCAAAGAAACTATTGTTGGCTATGTATGTATATGAATACATACTAGACACACACACACACACACACACACACACACACACACACACACACACACACACACATACACACACACACACACACACACACACACACTCACACACACACACACACACACACACACACACACACACACACACAAACACACACCTGCTACTCCCATATCCAGTATAGTGCATGTGTGGTCGTGTTCAGTTCTCTGTTGTGAGGTTGCAACCCAATGGACACATATATCAATTCTGACATGTGTAATCTTATCATACGTTGTGTGATTGCCGATATGCAGCAGATGTTTGATGTAATCAGATTAAGAGATGCTTTGACTGTATGGAGTTCCAACACAGTATGAGGTTACGACTTGTTGGCCACAGGAGTGTTACAAACTTCACTTGTGTTTGAACTCTTCCACCTGTGTGTGTGTGTGTGTGTGTGTGTGTGTGTGTGTGTGTGTGTGTGTGCGTGTGTGTGTGTTTGTGTGATCGAGCATTTGTATACATGTGTGTATGTTTGTTTATGTTTGCAAGTAGAAGTTCATGTGCAATTTTCTTTCACTTCAGATGGTCTGGATTTCAAAGATGGCCCGCACAAGCTTGTTTTCAATCCAGGAGAGGTCTACTCCACTTATGCGGAGATTGAGATCATTGACGATGACATTCTGGAGGAACCAGAGACTTTCATTGTAGTCATTTTGAAGTCAACACAGTTTGAGACTGATTTGCTGACTCAAGACCCTGATGTAGCCACTGTTGGCATCCTAGACAATGATTGTGAGTAGTTAATGCCTCTAGTGGTGTGTGTGTGTGTGTGACAGTGTGTGTGTGTGTGTGTGTGTGTGTGTGTGTGTGTATGTGTGTGTGTGTGTGTGTGTGTATGTGTGTGTGCATGTGTGTATGTGTGTGCATGCGTGCGTGCATGTGTCTGTGTGTGCTTGCGTGTGTGGTATGTGTGTGCATGTGTGTTCCCCTTCTTTCCCCTCTTGGTTCACCACACACTCACAAAGACACACACACTGTGTATGTGTGTATTTGCATGTACTATGATGACCCACACCTTGTGTTGTGATGTAGCTATTCCAACTATCCAATTCCGATTGAACTGGTCACAGATAGCATAATTTAATGTTATGCTATTTATTACTTAATTTGATTCTTCCCTCTAATTGTATGCAGATGCATACTCATAGCATATGTATGCACATGTGCTATGAGTATGCGTCGTACTGTATCTTGACAGCAATGCACACAACTTTTATAATGTGTACACATGTGTATACATTTATACTGTACGATGCATGCATTTATACTGTACAATGCATACATTTATACTGTACAATGCATACATTTATATTGTACAATGCACACATTGACTCAGTATCTGTTATCTCACCTCCATTCCTTATCTCCCCTCAGATGTTGATGTGCACTTTGAGAAGAGCGAGTATTTTGGTAAGGAAGTCACTGACAGCGAGGATAAGGTGGAGTATGCCCTGGTGGTGGACGGGAAGTACGATGTCAACTTCACGGCTACTGTGACAACACTGGATGTTACAGCTACAGGTGAGCAGTTGCCATGTGATGATTATATTTGATTATTTATAATTAGGCTGAAAATTATTACAATATTAGCATTAATTGTATTTATGTGCGTTTATATCTATGTGTACTTTCATGTGGTTTGTGAGTGGGGATGTAGTCATTTATTGCATAGTGTACAGACATATGTCATACATGGTACACTTAAACACACACACACATTGCATTTTTGCAGCACATGTTTGTGCATGGATGCACACACACACACACACACACACACACACACACACACACACACACACACACACACACACACACACACACACACACACACACACACACACACACACACACACACACACACACACACACATACACACACACACACACACACACACACACACACACACATACACACACACACACACACACACACACACACACACACACACACACACACACACACACACACACACACAGACACACACACACACATGCAGATAAAGGCACTCCTCTTCTGATGGTGTGGGATGTG
>CAUJGJ010000069.1:1488200-1490700 GCA_963170055.1 Halisarca cf. caerulea | reverse complement strand
CACACAATTGCTTACCATTGTGTGTACTGTGCTGTGCAGGTGGTCTGAAGAAGGACTACCAGAACGAGACGGTCAGCTACTACTTTCCACCCAACACTCGACGAGTGAATGGAACAACAATCATTTTCGATGACAAGATGTTGGAGGCTGTGGAAGTGTACAATCTCACGCTGGAAGTTGACCCAGGGTTTGAGAGGGTAAGAGTCAGCGAACCCAAGAGTGCTGCCGTCTACATCGAAGACAATGACGGTGAGTGGCACTGTACGTCAGGTATTAGTAGTTCTGCAATTGTTGTCAGTTATTTCATGCGTACACTATTGTGCTTGCAGTATACAATTGGACTCCCCTACTATAGGAATACTTCTGAGCCCTGTATGTTAGGTACACATCTAAATAGGTGCATGTCTATATATGTAGGTGCTTGTATAGGTGTGTATATACGATATAGACAATAATTTTCACGAGACTTTATCTTTACGAATTTTGCGAATGAGCCCGCATTTTGCAAAAATTCAATCGCGAATATTTGGTTAGATACATTTGTCCAATATGTAGTAGGGACTGGTCCATTGGCGAAAATAAAATGGCAAATTACAGCCAGGTTCTTCATTTGCGAAATATACGTCCTGTGAAAATTGGCTCGTATACACATTGTCTATAATATGGACGTGTTTGTTGCTTATTGGATGTTTTGGTTGAGTGGCGATCCATCTGGTCAGGGGCAATACTTTACACTTCTCATGTTGAAACTTTCGTGGAAAGCTCAATTGACAAATTCTTTTCGATTTTTTACAGCGTGTATGATATTTAACAAGTTTCTCCGTCCACAAATGTAAAATATGGATTTGTGAACATCCACCGTTAATTTGCAATAATGCAACTGCGTAGAGTATCAACTATTACAATTCACTGTACAGTGAAACTTGCTTAGTGCGAACTTCAAAGAGGACACAAAATCAGTACTTATTATCAGAGGTACCTCATATCAGGGTTAAAAATTGGTTTATGTACATGAGGTATACACAGGGACAGAATGAGGAGTACTCACTATCCAGGAGTGTGTACTAAACCAGGTACTTACTATCAGGGTTGGTTTATGTACATGAGGTATACACAGGGACAGAATGAGGAGTACTTACTATCCAGGAGTATGTACTAAACCAGGTACTTACTATCAGGGTTGGTTTATGTACATGAGGTATACACAGGGACAGAATGAGGAGTACTCACTATCCAGGAGTATGTACTAAACCAGGTACTTACTATCAGGGTTGGTTTATGTACATGAGGTATACACAGGGACAGAATGAGGAGTACTCACTATCCAGGAGTATGTACTAAACCAGGTACTTACTATCAGGGTTGGTTTATGTACATGAGGTATACACAGGGACAGAATGAGGAGTACTCACTATCCAGGAGTGTGTACTAAACCAGGTACTTACTAACCAAGTTAAACTGTATTCAAAACATACAATATTCATTGTACAGTGTACGTACATCCACATGGTGTAGTTTACCTGTCAATGGTGAGGGCATGTTGCATGTGTTTGTACCTGTTTATTCCTTATTTGCTATGCTGAAGTGTCTATCGGTGCACGATCAGGTGTTGGTCTGTGAGTGTGGTGTCTCCCCACCCCACCTACCTACAGTAATTGTTGTCTCTTTGCACTGAAGTGGACTACATTACTGTCCACCTATAGTATCCTAGTTGTATTAGTGTGCTTTTGATCATAATCAATTGAATATGTATCAAGTTCAAGTGAGTGAAATCTGTGCCTGCTCAGTTTGAGCGTGGTCTCGGTCCTTTCGGCAGAGGTGCGAGTGTTCTTCGAGGAGCCAGTGTACACCGTATCGGAGGGAGACTCCGTGGTAGAGCTGACTGTGGTGGCCACAGGTGCAATGATCGACTTCCCATTCAAAGTTGTCGTATCGACATACGATTCAGATCCAGTTTCAGCCGCTGGTGAGAGCACAAGTGTGCATGAGTGTACTCCTGTATGCCAATATTCATAGTGTTTCCAGATACAGTTAAGTGTATGTTCATCTGGCCATGTTTTATGGTGTGACACACACACACACACACACACACGCACACACACACACACACACACACACACACACACACACACACACACACACACACACACACACACACACACACTTCCACAAATGTACAGAAAATTCCTGTAGTGTAGTTCACACACACCCTCGATCCCTGCTCCCCACCCCACCAGATGGCAGTGACTATGAAGGAATTAAGACAACAGTGATGTTTGATGTAGGAAAGACACCAGTAAAGCGCAAGGTTGTGGTATCAATCAAGGACGACAATATCTTGGAAGTCATTGAACACTTCAGAGCTGAAATTGAACTGGAGAGAAATATCACAATGGGAGTCAAGCTGGGAGAACCTTCTGTGACGATTGTGAACATAGAGGACAATGATGGTCAGTGTGTGTGTGTGTGTGTGTGTGTGTGTGTGTGTGTGTGTGTGTGT
>CAUJGJ010000069.1:1480700-1483200 GCA_963170055.1 Halisarca cf. caerulea | reverse complement strand
CAATGACGGTGAGATTAATATGATGCGTGTGCACACGCGCATGTGTGTGTGTTTGTGTGTTTGTGTGTTTGTGTGAGTTTGAGTGTGTGTGTGTGTGTGTGTTTGTGTGTGTTTGTGTGTGTTTGTGTGTGTTTGTGTGTGTGTGTGTTTGTGTGTGTGTGTGTGTGTGTGTGTGCGTGTTTGTGTGAGTTTGAGTATGTTTGTGTGTTTTTGTGTGTTTGTTTGTGTATGTGTGTGTGTTTGTGTGTGTTTGTGTGTGTGTGTGTTTGTGTGTGTGTGTGTGTGTGTGTGTTTGTGTGTGTGTGTGTGTGAGTGTGTGTGTGTGCACCTTGAATGGATGTTGATTTCCGTTCTCATTTACCTTTCTGTTTTAGTTGTTTCTGTGAATTTGACTAGCAGATAAATACGTAGCATATGATTTCTTCAACTAACTCATGATTATTTCTCGGCTAACTCATGAATGTAATTATATTTTCTCTTCAGACATTGTTGTCAGCGTGACCAATGTCACTACTGTCGTCGAGGGTGACAACCCTGTTACCGTGGTGATAACAACATCAGGCGGTGTCAGTATCGTCCCCATCACTCTCACAGTTACCACGAGCAATGGAACAGCAGTTGATGGTGAGTGGTTGACCGGCAGAATAATATTACGCATTGCAATACTTGTACTGTATACAGTTCCTGTACTGTATATATTGTAATACTTGTATATATTGTAATACTTGTGTGTATTGTAATACTTGTATATATTGTAATACTTGTGTACATTGTAATATTTATATGTATTATAATACTTCTATATATTGTATTACTTGTATGTACCTACGTACGTATTTGTATTGTAATATATGTATGCATTGTAATACTTGTAAAGTCTGTTTTAATATTTGGACAAATATACAATTATTTACTTTTCTGTGTAAATGGTATTTTATGGTGCGTAATAATTTTATTTTTGTTTGTTACTTTGTTGTTTCCACAGTGACCGACTTCGTTCCCATAACAACGGAGGTCATCATTCCTCCTGGAGTCACTACTACTTCCTTTGACGTGACAGTCAAAGATGACGTGGTTGTCGAGGGCAACGAGACGTTTACTGTCTCCTTCACAGTTGTAGACGTAACAACTGGAGGCGTGGTCACCACCACAACTGGCACACCCACTGTTACAACCATAGTAACCATTGAAGATGATGACAGTAAGTACACAATACATTTAGTACACAGTACATTAGACTATAGCTACTAGTAATTAAGTACAAAGTACATTGTATGCTATTGAGTACAGTATGATTAGGTCACATGTGATCAAAGTGTACATCAAATTGACAAGATTTGTAGACCATACATGCACTCATACTAGCACACACACACACACACACACACACACACACACACACACACACACACACACACTGTACCACACACTCTCCGTACACCCTCAGAACTTACAGTTGAGTTCGATAGAACTCGAATGACAGTGCTGGAAGATGCCTACTTAGTTGAAACGTGCTTGGTCAAGAAGGGCCTTACAACACAGGAGGCCTCAGTTGAGGTGTTCTCCTGTGACAAGTCCCTACCAAACCAGGTCCTTGCAATAGGAGACATGGATTACAGCGAATCTTCAGTGAACGTTGCAGTGACATTTCAACCTCATGAGACGAGACGCTGCTTCAACGTGGCCATCTTGGACGACAAGATTGTTGAGAGCCCCGAAGTGTTTGGAGTGTGCGTGCGATCGGAAGTGGATGTTGTAGACATTGGAACCAACGATTCTGTCAGTTTTACCATTGAAGACAATGATGGTAAGCTACGTGTGTCCTAAGTGTTTGCATACATGGACACACACACGCACGCACATACGTACACACATAGGCACGCACACACAAACACACACACATGCACACACACACACACACACACACACACACACACACACACACACACACACACACACACACACACACACACACACACACACACACACACACACACACACACACGCACACACATACATATACACATATGCCTTCTCGCTCTTATTGTTTTTTCTCTCTTTGCAGTTGTAATGTTTACTATGGTTGAGAGGTTTGTTGACGTTGTCGAGGGCAACCAGTCTGTCGTCGAGATCTGTGTGGACTTGATGGGGGAGTCGTTGATTGAGACAACAGTGGTGATTGCAAACTGTAGTGACCCTACCCTCAGCACTGGGAGGGATGAGGCTAAGGGTGAGCTCCTGGTGTTGTGTGTGGACTACGTACATATGTGTGTGCTCATGTATATTTGTGTATGTGTACTTACAGTGTGTACGTACAGTATGTACACATAATATTATTCATTGTGTATATGACACATACACACACACACACACACACACACACACACACACACACACACACACACACACACACACACACACACACCACATACACATACATACACACACACACACACACACACACACACACACACACACACACACATTGTGAACACTCTTC
>CAUJGJ010000069.1:1453200-1463200 GCA_963170055.1 Halisarca cf. caerulea | reverse complement strand
TTTCTTTCCTGAGCACCACTTACAGTAGCCTTTGGCTAAAGGTTCCCCAGGTTAAATAAGAATACCCTATACTAAACTGTACATAATTCTACCTGGTTTATCCAACACCTGATTTATCCAGCACCTGGTTTATCCAACACCTGGTTTATCCAGCACCTGGTTTATCCTGCACCTGGTTTATCCAGCACCTGGTTTATCCAGCACCTGGTTTATCCAACACCTGGTTTATCCAGCACCTGGTTTATCCAACGCCTGGCTTATCCAGCACCTGGTTTATCCAACACCTGGCTTATCCAGCACCTGGTTTATCCAACACCTGGTTTATCCAACACCTGATTTACCCAACACCTGGTTTATCCAACACCTGATTTATCCAGCACACTTATGGGGAACAGATGATGTCAGATAAACCAGAGCCCACTGTATGTGAGAAATGGTTGTCAGAATTATCCAGTGAATCCTTGATAATTTTCTGTTCCCAAATTGTGCAGAATTTGATGTTGCAGCCACCTTCAAAACAAGCAAGAATGAGACGCAAGTCACAGTAGTCATTGATGTCAAGGACAAGGACTTGAGTGCTAATGTTAGTGTGGACATTATCGAGATTATCATTCCTGGGATAGGTAGGTGTACTGTGTGTGTGTGTGTGTGTGTGTGTGTGTGTGTGTGTATGTGTGTGTGTGTGTGTGTGTGTGTGTGTGTGTGTATGTGTGTGTGTACGTGTGTGTGTGTGTGTGTGTGTGTGTGTGTGTATGTGTGTGTGTGTGTGTGTGTGTGTCTGTGTGTATGTGTGTTTGTGTGTGTGTGTGTGTGTGTATGTGTGTGTGTACGTGTGTGTGTGTGTGTGTGTGTGTGTGTGTGTGTGTGTGTGTGTGTGTCTGTGTGTATGTGTGTTTGTGTGTGTGTGTGTGTATGTGTGTGTGTGTGTATGTGTGTGTGTGTGTGTGTGTGTGTGTGTGTGTGTGTGTACTGATATAGTGACAAATGATCTAGTGAGCCTTACTCAGTAGTTCCAAACTAGAGGTTAGCGAGATATCACGATCAGTTAGACTGTGTCAGCCTTGCATGTTGTACCTTCAACCATAGATACTAGGAACTAGTTCACTTCTAGTTTTTCCAGTATCTATGCTTTGGCGTACATATATTGTCTTTATCTCCTCCTTCAGAAATGAACAGAACAATTCCAGTCAATGTGTCTACCGTAGTTCCTCCGGACGGCGAAATAACTATCGTCTTGAACGAAACACTTCCCGAAGGGAATGTCACGGTCGCTGTGGTCATTTCGGTGGGCAACGAAACCATCGATAAAACGGTGGTTGTTGTTAAGCCAGACAGGACCAATGTCACCTTCACGATTACTCCCAGTGCAGCAGAAACATCATCTGATTCACAGACAGTCACTGACTCTCCAGTCCCCACTGTACGGCTAACTAAAGTGGTGACAGATTCTGAAACTGTCACTGACAGGACAACGGCTACAGATACAAGCACTGATGTTGCAAGCTCTCTTTCTCCAACAAGAACAGTGACTGATTCATCCAAAACGGCCACTGATCTCATAGATACAAGCACCGATATTGGTACCGTCTCTCCAACAGGAACAGTGCCAGATCCTTCCACAACAGCCACTGATTCTACAGATACAAGCTCCGCTATTGTAGATACCGTCTCTCCAACAGGAACAGTGCCAGATTCTTCCACATCAGCCACTGATTCTACAGATACAAGCTCCGATGTTGTGGATACCGTCTCTCCAACAGGAACAGTGCCAGATTCTTCCACAACAGCCACTGATTCTACAGATACAAGGTCCGATGTTGTGGATACCGTCTCTCCAACAGGAACAGTGCCAGATTCTTCCACAACAACCACTGATTCTACAGATACAAGCTCCGCTGTTGTGGATACCGTCTCTCCAACAGGAACAGTGCCAGATTCTTCCACAACAGCCACTGATTCTACAGATACAAGCTCCGCTGTTGTGGATACCGTTTCTCCAACAGGAATAGTGCCAGATTCTTCCACAACAACCACTGTTTCTACAGATACAAGCTCCGATGTTGTGGATATCGTCTCTCCAACAGGAACAGTGCCAGATTTTTCCACAACAACCACTGATTCTTCCAGAACAACCACTGATTCTACAGATACAAGCTCCGCTGTTGTGGATACCGTCTCTCCAACAGGAACAGTGCCAGATTCTTCCGGAACAACCACTGATTCTACAGATACAAGCTCCGCTGTTGTGGATACCGTCTCTCCAACAGGAACAGTGCCAGATTCTTCCACAACAGCCACTGATTCTACAGATACAAGCTCCGCTGTTGTGGATACCGTTTCTCCAACAGGAACAGTGCCAGATTCTTCCACAACAACCACTGATTCTACAGATACAAGCTCCGATGTTGTGGATACCGTCTCTCCAACAGGAACAGTGCCAGATTCTTCCACAACAACCACTGATTCTACAGCTACAGGCTCCGATGTTGTGGATACCGTCTCTCCAACAGGAACAGTGCCAGATTCTTCCACAACAACCACTGATTCCACAGATACAAGCTCCGATGTTGTGGATATCGTCTCTCCAACAGGAACCGTGCCAGATTCTTCCACAACAACCACTGATTCTACAGATACAAGCTCCGCTGTTGTGGATACCGTCTCTCCAACAGGAACAGTGCCAGATTCTTCCACAACAGCCACTGATTCTACAGATACAAGCTCTGATGTTGTGGATATCGTCTCTCCAACAGGAACAGTGCCAGATTTTTCCACAACAACCACTGATTCTTCCACAACAACCACTGATTCTACAGATACAGGCTCCGATGTTGTGGATACCGTCTCTCCAACAGGAACAGTGCCAGATTCTTCCACAACAACTACTGATTCCACAGATACAAGCTCCGATGTTGTGGATACCGTCTCTCCAACAGGAACAGTGCCAGATTCTTCCACAACAACCACTGATTCTACAGATACAAGCTCCGCTGTTGTGGATACCGTCTCTCCAACAGGAACAGTGCCAGATTCTTCCACAACAACCACTGATTCTACAGATACAAGCTCCGATGTTGTGGATACCGTCTCTCCAACAGGAACAGTGCCAGATTCTTCCACAACAACCACTGATTCTACAGCTACAGGCTCCGATGTTGTGGATACCGTCTCTCCAACAGGAACAGTGCCAGATTCTTCCACAACAACCACTGATTCCACAGATACAAGCTCCGCTGTTGTGGATACCGTCTCTCCAACAGGAACCGTGCCAGATTCTTCCACAACAACCACTGATTCTACAGATACAAGCTCCGCTGTTGTGGATACCGTCTCTCCAACAGGAACAGTGCCAGATTCTTCCACAACAGCCACTGATTCTACAGATACAAGCTCTGATGTTGTGGATATCGTCTCTCCAACAGGAACAGTGCCAGATTTTTCCACAACAACCACTGATTCTTCCACAACAACCACTGATTCTACAGATACAGGCTCCGATGTTGTGGATACCGTCTCTCCAACAGGAACAGTGCCAGATTCTTCCACAACAACCACTGATTCTACAGATACAAGCTCCGCTGTTGTGGATACCGTCTCTCCAACAGGAACAGTGCCAGATTCTTCCACAACAACCACTGATTCTACAGATACAAGCTCCGCTGTTGTGGATACCGTCTCTCCAACAGGAACAGTGCCAGATTTTTCCACAACAACCACTGATTCTACCGATACAAGCTCCGCTGTTGTGGATACCGTCTCTCCAACAGGAACAGTGCCAGATTCTTCCACAACAACCACTGATTCCACAGATACAAGCTCCGATGTTGTGGATACCGTCTCTCCAACAGGAACAGTGCCAGATTCTTCCACAACAACCACTGATTCTACCGATACAAGCTCCGCTGTTGTGGATACCGTCTCTCCAACAGGAACAGTGCCAGATTCTTCCACAACAACCACTGATTCTACCGATACAAGCTCCGCTGTTGTGGATACCGTCTCTCCAACAGGAACAGTGCCAGATTCTTCCACAACAACCACTGATTCTACAGATACAAGCTCCGATGTTGTGGATATCGTCTCTCCAACAGGAACAGTGCCAGATTTTTCCACAACAGCCACTGATTCTTCTAGAACAACCACTGATTCCACAGCTACAGGCTCCGATGTTGTGGATACCGTCTCTCCAACAGGAACCGTGCCAGATTCTTCCACAACAACCACTGATTCCACAGATACAAGCTCCGATGTTGTGGATACCGTCTCTCCAACAGGAACCGTGCCAGATTCTTCCACAACAACCACTGATTCTACAGATACAAGCTCTGATGTTGTGGATATCGTCTCTCCAACAGGAACAGTGCCAGATTTTTCCACAACAACCACTGATTCTTCCACAACAACCACTGATTCTACAGATACAGGCTCCGATGTTGTGGATACCGTCTCTCCAACAGGAACAGTGCCAGATTCTTCCACAACAACCACTGATTCTACAGATACAAGCTCCGCTGTTGTGGATACCGTCTCTCCAACAGGAACAGTGCCAGATTCTTCCACAACAACCACTGATTCTACAGATACAAGCTCCGCTGTTGTGGATACCGTCTCTCCAACAGGAACAGTGCCAGATTTTTCCACAACAACCACTGATTCTACCGATACAAGCTCCGCTGTTGTGGATACCGTCTCTCCAACAGGAACAGTGCCAGATTCTTCCACAACAACCACTGATTCCACAGATACAAGCTCCGATGTTGTGGATACCGTCTCTCCAACAGGAACAGTGCCAGATTCTTCCACAACAACCACTGATTCTACCGATACAAGCTCCGCTGTTGTGGATACCGTCTCTCCAACAGGAACAGTGCCAGATTCTTCCACAACAACCACTGATTCTACCGATACAAGCTCCGCTGTTGTGGATACCGTCTCTCCAACAGGAACAGTGCCAGATTCTTCCACAACAACCACTGATTCTACAGATACAAGCTCCGATGTTGTGGATATCGTCTCTCCAACAGGAACAGTGCCAGATTTTTCCACAACAGCCACTGATTCTTCTAGAACAACCACTGATTCCACAGCTACAGGCTCCGATGTTGTGGATACCGTCTCTCCAACAGGAACCGTGCCAGATTCTTCCACAACAACCACTGATTCCACAGATACAAGCTCCGATGTTGTGGATACCGTCTCTCCAACAGGAACCGTGCCAGATTCTTCCACAACAACCACTGATTCTACAGATACAAGCTCTGATGTTGTGGATATCGTCTCTCCAACAGGAACAGTGCCAGATTTTTCCACAACAACCACTGATTCTTCCAGAACAACCACTGATTCTACAGCTACAGGCTCCGATGTTGTGGATACCGTCTCTCCAACAGGAACAGTGCCAGATTCTTCCACAACAACTACTGATTCCACAGATACAAGCTCCGATGTTGTGGATACCGTCTCTCCAACAGGAACAGTGCCAGATTCTTCCACAACAACCACTGATTCTACAGATACAAGCTCCGCTGTTGTGGATACCGTCTCTCCAACAGGAACAGTGCCAGATTCTTCCACAACAACCACTGATTCTACCGATACAAGCTCCGCTGTTGTGGATACCGTCTCTCCAACAGGAACAGTGCCAGATTCTTCCACAACAACCACTGATTCTACCGATACAAGCTCCGCTGTTGTGGATACCGTCTCTCCAACAGGAACAGTGCCAGATTCTTCCACAACAACCACTGATTCTACAGATACAAGCTCCGATGTTGTGGATATCGTCTCTCCAACAGGAACAGTGCCAGATTTTTCCACAACAGCCACTGATTCTTCTAGAACAACCACTGATTCTACAGCTACAGGCTCCGATGTTGTGGATACCGTCTCTCCAACAGGAACAGTGCCAGATTCTTCCACAACAGCCACTGATTCTTCCACAACAACCACTGATTCTACAGATACAAGCTCCGATGTTGTGGATATCGTCTCTCCAACAGGAACAGTGCCAGATTTTTCCACAACAACCACTGATTCTTCCAGAACAACCACTGATTCTACAGCTACAGGCTCTGATGTTGTGGATACCGTCTCTCCAACAGGAACAGTGCCAGATTCTTCCACAACAACCACTGATTCCACAGATACAAGCTCCGATGTTGTGGATACCGTCTCTCCAACAGGAACAGTGCCAGATTCTTCCACAACAACCACTGATTCTACCGATACAAGCTCCGCTGTTGTGGATACCGTCTCTCCAACAGGAACAGTGCCAGATTCTTCCACAACAACCACTGATTCTACAGATACAAGCTCCGCTGTTGTGGATACCGTCTCTCCAACAGGAACAGTGCCAGATTCTTCCACAACAACCACTGATTCTACTGATACAAGCTCCGCTGTTGTGGATACCGTCTCTCCAACAGGAACAGTGCCAGATTCTTCCACAACAACCACTGATTCTACAGATACAAGCTCCGATGTTGTGGATATCGTCTCTCCAACAGGAACAGTGCCAGATGTTTCCACAACAGCCACTGATTCTTCTAGAACAACCACTGATTCTACAGCTACAGGCTCCGATGTTGTGGATACCGTCTCTCCAACAGGAACCGTGCCAGATTCTTCCACAACAACCACTGATTCCACAGATACAAGCTCCGATGTTGTGGATACCGTCTCTCCAACAGGAACCGTGCCAGATTCTTCCACAACAACCACTGATTCTACAGATACAAGCTCCGATGTTGTGGATACCGTCTCTCCAACAGGAACAGTGCCAGATTCTTCCACAACAACCACTGATTCTACAGATACAAGCTCCGATGTTGTGGATACCGTCTCTCCAACAGGAACTGTGCCAGATTCTTCCACAACAGCCACTGATTCTTCCAGAACAACCACTGATTCTACAGCTACAGGCTCCGATGTTGTGGATACCGTCTCTCCAACAGGAACCGTGCCAGATTCTTCCACAACAACCACTGATTCTACAGATACAAGCTCCGCTGTTGTGGATACCATCTCTCCAACAGGAACAGTGCCAGATTCTTCCACAACAACCACTGATTCTACAGATACAAGTTCCGCTGTTGTGGATACCGTTTCTCCAACAGGAACAGTGCCAGATTCTTCCACAACAACCACTGATTCTACAGATACAAGCTCCGCTGTTGTGGATACCATCTCTCCAACAGGAACAGTGCCAGATTCTTCCACAACAACCACTGATTCTACAGATACAAGCTCCGCTGTTGTGGATACCGTTTCTCCAACAGGAACAGTGCCAGATTCTTCCACAACAACCACTGATTCTACAGATACAAGCTCCGATGTTGTGGATATCATCTCTCCAACAGGAACAGTGCCAGATTTTTCCACAACAACCACTGATTCTTCCACAACAACCACTGATTCTACAGATACAAGCTCCGATGTTGTGGATATCGTCTCTCCAACAGGAACAGTGCCAGATTTTTCCACAACAACCACTGATTCTTCCACAACAACCACTGATTCTACAGATACAAGCTCCGATGTTGTGGATATCGTCTCTCCAACAGGAACAGTGCCAGATTTTTCCACAACAACCACTGATTCTTCCAGAACAACCACTGATTCTACAGCTACAGGCTCCGATGTTGTGGATACCGTCTCTCCAACAGGAACCGTGCCAGATTCTTCCACAACAACCACAGATTCCACAGATACAAGCTCCGCTGTTGTGGATACCGTCTCTCCAACAGGAACCGTGCCAGATTCTTCCACAACAACCACTGATTCTACAGATACAAGCTCCGATGTTGTGGATACCGTCTCTCCAACAGGAACAGTGCCAGATTCTTCCACAACAACCACTGATTCTACAGATACAAGCTCCGATGTTGTGGATACCGTCTCTCCAACAGGAACAGTGCCAGATTCTTCCACAACAACCACTGATTCTACAGATACAAGCTCCGATGTTGTGGATATCGTCTCTCCAACAGGAACAGTGCCAGATTCTTCCACAACAACCACTGATTCTACAGATACAAGCTCCGATGTTGTGGATACCGTCTCTCCAACAGGAACAGTGCCAGATTCTTCCACAACAACCACTGATTCTACAGATACAAGCTCCGATGTTGTGGATATCGTCTCTCCAACAGGAACAGTGCCAGATTCTTCCACAACAACCACTGATTCTACAGATACAAGCTCCGATGTTGTGGATACCGTCTCTCCAACAGGAACAGTGCCAGATTCTTCCACAACAACCACTGATTCTACAGATACAAGCTCCGATGTTGTGGATATCGTCTCTCCAACAGGAACAGTGCCAGATTCTTCCACAACAACCACTGATTCTACAGATACAAGCTCCGATGTTGTGGATATCGTCTCTCCAACAGGAACAGTGCCAGATTTTTCCACAACAACCACTGATTCTTCCAGAACAACCACTGATTCTACAGCTACAGGCTCCGATGTTGTGGATACCGTCTCTCCAACAGGAACCGTGCCAGATTCTTCCACAACAACCACTGATTCTACAGATACAAGCTCCGCTGTTGTGGATACCGTTTCTCCAACAGGAACAGTGCCAGATTCTTCCACAACAACCACTGATTCTACAGATACAAGCTCCGATGTTGTGGATATCGTCTCTCCAACAGGAACAGTGCCAGATTCTTCCACAACAACCACTGATTCTACAGATACAAGCTCCGATGTTGTGGATATCGTCTCTCCAACAGGAACAGTGCCAGATTCTTCCACAACAACCACTGATTCTACAGATACAAGCTCCGATGTTGTGGATACCGTCTCTCCAACAGGAACAGTGCCAGATTCTTCCACAACAACCACTGATTCTACAGATACAAGCTCCGATGTTGTGGATATCGTCTCTCCAACAGGAACAGTGCCAGATTCTTCCACAACAACCACTGATTCTACAGATACAAGCTCCGATGTTGTGGATACCGTTTCTCCAACAGGAACAGTGCCAGATTCTTCCACAACAACCACTGATTCTACAGATACAAGCTCCGCTGTTGTGGATACCGTTTCTCCAACAGGAACAGTGCCAGATTCTTCCACAACAACCACTGATTCTACAGATACAAGCTCCGATGTTGTGGATATCGTCTCTCCAACAGGAACAGTGCCAGATTTTTCCACAACAACCACTGATTCTTCCAGAACAACCACTGATTCTACAGCTACAGGCTCCGATGTTGTGGATACCGTCTCTCCAACAGGAACCGTGCCAGATTCTTCCACAACAACCACTGATTCCATAGATACGAGCACCGATATTGGTACCGTCTTTCCAACAGGAACAGTGAAGTCAGTAACAGACACCACCCTGTCAACGGCCTCAGTCTCGGGAACAGTGAGTTTACTTTGCATTCATTAGGGATGCATACACTAGGGTTGTATACACTAGGGATGCATACACTAGGGTTGTATACACTAGGGATGCATACATTCGGGATCAATACATACACTAGGGTTGCATACATTAGAGTTGCATACACTAGGGTTGCATACACTAGGGTTGCATACATTTAGGCTTGCATACACTAGGGATGCATACACTAGGGTTGTATATACTAGGGTTGTATACACTAGGGATGCATACACTAGGGATGCATACACTAGGGATGCATACACTAGGGATTCATACACTAGGGATGCATACACTAGGGATACACAGTATGTTTTAGTATTATAATGATGAAAACTGCAATATCTATTGATTTGCAATATTTCCATATACATATTTACGTTATTGACTGATTTAATACAATTTAATGCAATGATACATTATTTTCATTATTTCCATCGTTATCATTTCTCTGTGTGTCACTTTCAACATCAAACACATTCTCTTCTTTCTTTTCAGGCGTCAGTTGTATCTACCGTATCGGCATTGCCCTCACCATCTGTGTTTCCGGCTACCCCTGATGTCATCTTCGTCTCCACCAACTACACTGTCACTGAGGACAGAACG
>CAUJGJ010000069.1:1445700-1448200 GCA_963170055.1 Halisarca cf. caerulea | reverse complement strand
TAACAGAAAATCGGTTTATACAGAAATGATATGCATATATATGTGTACAGTACATACATTGTACTGTATATGTATATACGTATAATATATATACTATATGTACAGAGACTCTTTAGTGGACAAAATACTGCAGATTTGTAGTTGGGAATTATCGGTCTAACTTTAGTGAGTGTACGTAATTGAATTTGTTTGGGCTACTTTCAAATTCCACACTCTATTGTGGTCACCGTGAACTTTCTCGTGCCTGACTGCCCTCCCCCGCCTACTGCCAACAGTGAGGTGTGTCTTAGACGAATGCATCACGAACCAGCTAGTCGTCTGTCCATTGTCGTCAATGCATGAACGTAATGCGGCCAGCTGTCTATAATGGTTAGTGTTGACTGCGGCCACCTGTCTATAGTGGTCAGTGTTGACTGCGGCCACCTGTCTATAATGGTTAGTGTTGACTGCGGCCACCTGTCTATAGTGGTCAGTGTTGACTGCGTCCACCTGTCTATAGTGGTCAGTGTTGACTGCGTCCACCTGTCTATAGTGGTCAGTGTTGACTGCGTCCACCTGTATATAGTGGTCAATGTTGACTGCATCCACCTGTCTATAGTGGTCAGTGTTGACTGCGGCCACCTGTCTATAGTGGTCAGTGTTGACTGCGGCCACCTGTCTATAGTGGTCAGTGTTGACTGCGGCCAGCTGTCTATAGTGGTCAGTGTTGACTGCGGCCACCTGTCTATAGTGGTCAGTGTTGACTGCGTCCACCTGTCTATAGTGGTCAGTGTTGACTGCGGCCACCTGTCTATAGTGGTCAGTGTTGACTGCGGCCACCTGTCTATAGTGGTCAGTGTTGACTGCGGCCACCTGTCTATAGTGGTCAATGTTGACTGCATCCACCTGTCTATAGTGGTCAGTGTTGACTGCGGCCACCTGTCTATAGTGGTCAGTGTTGACTGCGGCCACCTGTCTATAGTGGTCAGTGTTGACTGCGTCCACCTGTCTATAGTGGTCAGTGTTGACTGCGTCCACCTGTCTATAGTGGTCAGTGTTGACTGCGTCCACCTGTCTATAGTGGTCAGTGTTGACTGCGTCCACCTGTCTATAGTGGTCAGTGTTGACTGCAGCCACCTGTGTACAATAGATCCCCAATGCAGATGGTGAGCCCTCCAGAAAGGGGCCACAGCTGGTATAACACAATGCACCTCTCTATAAAGGACACTTGAGGTCCTAAACACCTTTTCCTTATAGCTACAATACATTCTGACTTTAGAAATAAAGGACACCCTCCAAAAGAGGACAGAATGTATGTTGTCCCCTGTCCTGTATGTGGGGTACACTGTGGCTGACTGTCCCTCCCCCCCACACCCCCACCCACACCTGTGCAGTGAAATCAATGAACACATTCTTTCACCTATAATTGTTTTAAAGTGATTGCTTTGAGATGTAGTAATAAATTACAGTAGTATGTTCTGTATGTATGTATATAATTGATTTCTGAGGTGCTTGCATACTTGTGTGGTGCGATGGCTAGGTTACATCGCCAAGGGTGCAGTCATCTGAACTCAGGTACCACACTGTGCGTGACCTAGTAATGAAGGTATCCTCTCACTCACAGAGGTGCCTTTGGAGTGAAGTATTATATAATTCCTGGCTCTCGCGATCACATGCTTGAATGCTGGAATTTTCTCTCATCCTAGTACTGTGAACCCTAGCTCTCTAATCCCACACTCAATGGGACTTGAAAGAAATGTCGGATTACTGAATGACTATTGGCATACTTTAGTATGGAGACTGTACCTCATAAGCTGGTCGGATTAGAGAGAATGTCGGATTAGAGAGAATGTCGGATTACTGAATGACTATTGGCATACTTTAGTATGGTGACTGTACCTCATAAGCTGGTCGGATTAGAGAGAATGTCGGATTACAGAGGTTCCACCGTATTCTCGGCTCTCATGCTCATCAATGCTGGACTTTCTCTCTCATTCTAACGCTCTGTGCTTCTGTATGTGGATGTGTTCCCATGTATGCTCACATATGCTAAAATTTGTACTCACTTTCTCTCGTTTTAGTAAAACTTGCTTAGTACATACCTCAAAGGGGACACAAAATCAGTACTTATTATCAGAGGTACCTCATATCAGAGTTGGTTTATGTACATGAGGTATACACAGGGACAGAATGAGGAGTACTTACTATCCAGGAGTGTGTACTAAACCAGGTACTTACTATCAGGGTTGGTTTATGTATATGAGGTATACACAGGGACGAAATGAGGGGTACTCACTATCCAGGAGTGTGTAATAAGCCAGGTACTTACTATCAGGGTTGGTTTATGTATATGAGGTATACACAGGGACGAAATGAGGGGTACTCACTATCCAGGAGTGTGTAATAAGCCAGGTACTTACTATCAGGGTTGGTTTATGTATATGAGGTATACACAGGGACAAAATGAGGGGTACTTACTATCCAGGAGTGTGTACTAAACCAGGTATGTACTTGCATGGTC
>CAUJGJ010000069.1:1433200-1440700 GCA_963170055.1 Halisarca cf. caerulea | reverse complement strand
AGAGGATTCAACCTTCGTCCAACATCCCACGGACTGCTTGGTAAGTGTGTGTGTGTGTGTGTGTGTGTGTGTGTGTGTGTATGTGTGTGTGTGTGTGTGTGTGTGTGTGTGTGTGTGTGTGTGTGTGTGTGTGTGTATGCATGTGTATGTGTGTGTACCTCATAAGTGGTCAGATTAGATAGAATGTCGGATTGTAGAGGTGTGAGTGGATTACAGAGGTTTCACGGTAATACCCTAGAGTATAACATGTCCTTCAGCTGAATTGAAGGGAAATGAAACTACCTGCAATTAGTATTCCATTGGATAGATTCTGCTATTGTGCTGCGAGTATTATATACTTTGGAGAATGTTTCAATCTGGCGTTTTCAATCTCCATACACACACACAAATGTATGACATTCCTGAGGCTAGTTCTCTAGAAACTCAATATTGGTAATCTATCCCCCAAGGAGGCTTGTAGGGAGCTGAATTGGACCGATAATATTGAGATAAGATATCAATTGGATTGAGTTTGATATTGATACTACATTTGTCATATAATGCAAATTGAATGTGATTATAGTTGGATCAACGTATAATCTATGCTATATCTGTGTGTCATACATGTGTGTGTGTGTGTGTGTGTGTGTGTGTGTGTGTGTGTGTGTGTGTGTGTGTGTGTGTATGTGTGACACTGTGTGTGTGTACGTGTGTGTGTGTGTGTTGTGTGTGTATGTGTGACACTGTGTGTGTGTGTGTACATGTGTGTGTGTGTGTGTGTGTGTGTGTGTGTGTGTGTGTGTGTGTGTGTGTGTGTGTGTGTGTGTGCATGCTTGCATGATGTCAGCAATATAGCTGTGAAATAATATCCAATGACTCAATATATTGTAATAATATACTTTCGTACAATCAATAAAAATAATTTACCTCAAATTCTATATTATCTCACTTCCTTGCCTGCAGGGCAATTCTGGAATATTCCGATGTCAGTCGTCCCATACACGCTTCCAAGTGGAATTGTAGCTACTCCAGCTCAACAGGCAGCCATCACATCGATGAGACCTTACTATGTTAAGGTGGCATACCCAGAGTCTCCCTTCAGACAGTTCACAGCTTTCCTTCATCATCGTGAATGGGACAAAACTCTTGCACCTTGTCTTTACGCTGGCAACAGACAGGGCGGTCCGATGGCCGAACTGCCAGGAAGAAGCGATTCAGTCATTGACGGCCACTATCGGGACTATCTTACCAGTGGTCTCTATGAAGACAGCTTCAAATACTCCAAGTTCGAAGCTACCTGCAGCAGAAGATGAACAACCACATCTAACTAAAGCACACGTAGATAGTTTTATAATAATATTATTTTCGTAATATCCTTTGCAGAAACTATAATGCATTAAACACAATCCTCTTTAATGTAATAATTTGTGTATTTCACTTATCCAGCAAAATGAATTTATATTACATGCAATGTAATGTCACGTTAATAAGTATCTATAATTCAACTATAAAATAATGACTATATGATATATATATACATTTGTATGCATATGTATGCACACCAATATGTTATATAATAATTATACACATATAATATACGCGTATATATATACTGCATGAACTGCGCTATGAATTATAAAGATGCATATATATGACCGGCTTGCATGCAATCATGGGCTGGTGCTGGTTAAATTTATAACAAATTTTGTTACAATACTTTGTGCACATTAATTGGGTTCACATTTCTACTCAATGGCTGCATGGCTGGGTACAGAAAGGGTTTGTATCATCAAAGGCCGGGTTCAAGAGTTGTGAGCGTACTACTTCAATGTCACTCAGGACATGCATGTAAGCAGATTATTATTATACTGAAACATATACAATTCTTGAGTACATTACGCGTGTGCCAACTCTGAAATGCAGACACCTCTTTCAACAGGACATGTGATGGAGTATAGCATACTGTCCAGGAGTACTTACTATCTACGAACAGGCCTTATTGTACTATCCCACTATTCCTATAACCAAACTGCATTATATACATGTATGCATAGCACTGTATAACTATGCACAGTGCACATTGTGTTGACCATCATTACCCATAGCTCTTGGTTTGGTGGTTGCCAAATGTGCACAGCGGGCCCTGGCAAGGCAGAGAACTGACAGCTTGGTAATTAACCAGGCCTAGGACACAGGGTTCACGAGTGAAGAACCCAAAGAGTATTTGGCGTAGTCTACTCCCCTGGCAAGGCCGGAGGAGACAACATTTTTAAGTATACAGGTGTTCTTTGATCATGAAGTTGATGAGGTCGAGTCCATGTATGCATGGCATGGGACGGGCACAGGACGTCACCATAGTGATGAAATAGTAGTCTGACGTAACCAGAGTTAGCAGAAAATGGCGGAGAAGAAAGTGGTCCAATCAACATCATCGGAGCTGAAATCTACTCGAGGGTCATGTCAAGTGCATGAAAATCTTAACCCCGAAATTGTACATAAATTTCAAGAATTGTCATTGAATGTAGCGGCACAAATGTAAGTTAGTGAGGATAATAAGAGAAAGTTTGTGTGCTTAATGTTTACTTTTATTTGGCGTATAAAAACCTCTGAAATATTACATGTTAGTCGTTGTGGAGGTGTGCAGCATGGAAAATTACAAGTTTTCAACGTTGGCCTCGCTTTACCCGTCTCATGGGTACAATTCCTGCTCTTTCCGATTCTACCCTAGATACAAAACGAGTGTGTGTGTGTGTGTGTGTGTGTGTGCGCGCGCGCGCGCGTGCGTGTGTGTATAGCACTAACCACTGTTTCTATCCATATCATCTCAGGCCACCAGCTAAGAGTCAAGAAGCAAGAGCTGATGATGTTTCTGTCAATGAGCTGGCCTCATACCTGGAAACTCTCCTAAATCTTCCTCAACCCATGTCTTACATGGCATCACTCATGTACAACTGAGTGTCTTAGATATGGTGTGTGTGTGTGTGTGTGTGTGTGTGTGTGTGTGTGTGTGTGTGTGCGTGCGTGCGTGCGTGCGTGCGTGCGTGCGTGCGTGCGTGCGTGTCTGTCTGTCTGTCTGTGTGTGTGTGTGTGTGTGTGTGTGTGTGTGTGTGTGTGTGTGTGTATGTGTGTATATATGTATGTATATATATACATACATACGTACATACATGTGTCTATGCATGTAGATGTGTACGTGTGTACATGTGTGCACGTACGGGTCAGTTTGGTTCACCCCACTATACGTGACCCGAGTGCTGCCTTGTAAATAGTACCCTTTCTCTTGTCTCTTGAACCTGTGGTGTCAGCTTACCAACCAGGAATGCGTAGGCCAGGCAGGGTGCAATGGGTATGATGTTTGACACGTGTATCGAAAAGCCTTTTTTACTTTGCGAGATTTGATTTTTTTTTCCCTATTCTGATGTCATCTTGTCACTGTTATTGGATTACAGTGAGGTAAGAGTTGGTATCATTGAGCTCTGATGGGAAGAGAGGAGTACGAGAGGAGGAAGTTATACGTACACCTCCTGGTCATATTTTTGTACTGTAAAACCTCTGTCAAAGGACACCTCTGATAGCAAGACACCATTCCTCCTTTTGACATCCCTCACATTGACATGCATATGTACGTACATTTATGTCCTCCGAAGTGCAGTAAATGTGTTTGGTATGTACATACCTGGAACATGAAATCTATACAGTGAGACACTGATATAAGGGAGAGAAATTTCCCACACAGATGTTTTGTTATGTCAGAACTTGGTTATTTCCAACACGATGTTCTACTGCCACACACAGTGTTTCACTGACATTGACCTAAGCTTCGTTGTAGCCAGAAATGTGTTATTGCACATGTTTGTTATCAGTGTGCTCCATTGTATTATCAGAGGTGCTTGCTATCCGGGTTGGTTTATGTACATGAGGTATACACAGGGACAGAATGAGGGGTACTTACTATCCAGGAGTACATACTAAACCAGGTACTTCCTATCAGGGTTGGTTTATGTACATGAGGTATACATGGCGACAGAATGAGGAGTACTCACTATCCAGGAGTACATACTAAACCAGGTGCTTACCATCAGGGTTGGTTTATGTACATGATGTATACACAGGGACAGAATGAGGAGTACTTACTATCCAGGAGTATGTACTAATCCAGGTACTTACTATCAGGGTTGGTTTATGTACATGAGGTATACAAAGGGACAGTATGAGGAGTACGTACTAAACCAGGTGCGTACTTACGTACTAACCCAGTTCCCCTGCAGTGATATCTCTATGTACAGGACAGCTCGCTGAGGCCCATACTAGTCTAGGGTTTCCGACCCAATCTCACCCGGCCATTTTCGGGGACTGACGTCACTGGATCTCGCTTGCTGGTGATGGCCGAGCAAGATTGGGTCGGCAACACCAGACTAGGTCCATACACATACGGTAAAACCTCTGTAATCCGACACCTCTATAATCTGACCATCTTCTGAGATACGGACACCATGTTAAAGTATGGTAAGAATTACTCTATAGTCCAACAAACTCCTAATCCGACACTTTTTTCAAGCCCCACTGAGTGTTGTATTGGAGAGGTTTCTCTGTAATGTGGTCCCAATGCATACCCACATACTCTGCTAGTTTCATTTATACTGTACATATGTACGTACATACCTCTGTGCTGCTACACAAGTAAGTATGTACATACCTGTCCCCCGCTCTTACATCACTACACTGTGCTACCGTAATAGGATTGTAATCCTGGATTGTGTTCCCCTGCTCTTACATCACTGCACTGTGCTACCGTAATGGGAATGTATTCCTGGTAGAAACCCTACTAGCCCGTTGTGTAATCAGATGAGGAAACTCTCCTGGATAGAAATTCTAACTCAACCCTAGACTCTGCTGTACATGTAATTATACTGGACTACACATACAGTACATACATAGAACTTGGTTAGTAAGTACCAGGTTTAGTACACACTCCTGGATAGTAAGTACCCCTCATTCTGTCCCTGTGCATACCTCATGTACATAAACCGACCCTGATAGCAAGTACCTGGTTCAGTACACACTCCTGGATAGTAAGTACTCCTCATTCTGTCCCTGTGTATACCTCATGTACATAAACCAACCCTGATAGCAAGTACCTGGTTCAGTACACACTCCTGGATAGTGAGTACTCCTCATTCTGTCCCCTCCTATGCATACAGCACTTACATGAATCTGTCTTGACAGTAGTTACGTACATACGTATGTATGTACTTGTGATAATATGTACAGATTTTGTCCTCCCTTTGAGGTACATAATAAATAAGATCAATCAAATACATACTAAGGTATGTAGTTCTTTTTTTTTTTTTATGAGTATTATTATATGTGTGTATAGGTATGTAGTTCTACTGTACGTACATACGTATGCAGTGTTTGGGGTGACTGGTTACCAGAGTAAACTGAATGACCTAGAGTCAAACTCTGTTAGAAAGTACTCCTGGATAGTCAGTACTCATTGCTCTCTCCCTACCTCATGCAATAGCATTGAAAGCACCTTGGATAGTGCGTACCTCTGATAGTAAGTACCTCTGATAGTGAGTACCTACGTATTTTGCCTTTTCTATAGGGTACTTACTATCCAAGTTCTACTCTATGTAATCTTAGCTTCTGTTATCTTCACCTGCTGCACTTTGTTGAAACATGTTTGTCTGTATCAGTGTCTGTGTCTGTGTCTGTGTGTGTGTGTGTGTGTGTGTGTCTCTCTCTCTGTGTGTGTGTGTGTGTGTGTGTGTGTGTGTGTGTGTGTGTGTGTGTGTGTGTGTGTGTGTGTTTACATGAGAGTTCATGTACGCAGTGCACATGACTGGTGTTCAGTGTGTGACCAGGTTATTGGGATTCCGATTGAGGAAGTGAGAGTTGGAAGTGATGAACATCTACACACGCTCCACTGGAACTTGAGGGGTTTGTGATGGAACTAATTGGTCAGTGTTGATTTCAGTTGGGCACCTCTGTGCGCCGCACATGCATTGTGAATGTTAAATGTTGTAGGAACAGTTTTGCACTGTCTGACACTGGCTATGTAAGTATGTACGTACCTTGTAGTGCAGATGGAATGGTGTCCTTCCTGTAGGCTAAAGTAGGATTGGTGAAGATTAGATTGAAATATGTACAGTGAGACTTGCTTAGTACGTATGTACAGTACGTTACTGGGTGCCTTTGTAGTAGCCTCAGGCTAGTGGCTCCCCAGACTAAATAAAATCTCCTATCCTATCCTACAGTACATGCATATCTCGACGGGGACACAAAATCGGTACTTATTATCAGAGGTGCTTGGTATCAGGGTTGGTTTATGTACATGAGGTATACACAGGGACAGAATGAGGAGTGCTTACTATCCAGGAGTATGTATGTACTAAACCAGGTACTTACTATCAGGGTTGGTTTGTGTACGTGAGGTATACACAGGGACAGAATGAGGGGTACTTACTGTCCAGGAGTGTGTGCTAAACCAGGTACTTACTATCAGGGTTGGTTTGTGTACGTGAGGTATACACAGGGACAGAATGAGGAGTACTTACTGTCCAGGAGTGTGTACTGAACCAGGTACTTACCAAGCAAGTCCCACTGTATGTACGTACACTGTATGTATGTACGTACGTACATGTGTACCTATATACGTACAAGTACACGAGAGGGAGTGACGGTTAGCTCCTTCACTATCACCGCAGTCCCTCATCCCCACTCATGTAAGCAGGAACATGTGTGGACTGAACCACATTGTGGTGTATCTACATGTTCGGACTAGGGATGGGCGATAGTGGTTTCAATCAGCCACAATTATTGTTCAACAAAATTCACGATTATTGCGATAATCGTACAGCACTGGAATCCTTAGTTTTGTGTGTAAATGCAACAAATCTCTTGAAATTTGTGTATGCCTAATCCAATAATATGCTGACACTTGAATTGGAAAGAGATGAGAAAGATATGTGCAACAATTATCATGATAATCACGATATTACGATAGCCATGATGTCAAAATCACTGATGATACGATTATCATTGGAAAAAATATCACGATTGTTGCCCAACCCTTGTATGAACTGGTCACATGGTGAGGTACGTACGTACGTGCATGTGCACTCTACAGTGGTACAATCTGCAGTGCCCTGAGTAGCCGTTGGTCAGCACACATTATTTTTTTTCTGCACAAAATTGCCATTAGTAGGCTAAATGAGTCTTTGTCAGATCTGCTGAGTCAGCACATTGATTGTGAAGAGCATGGCCAATGTTATCACGCTTCTGAATGACATTAAGTTATAGAACGTGCATATGTATGTCCTACAAAATTGGAACTGTGTTGATCAAATTGGATCTAGTTAAAGGGTAAGATTAGAAAGAATACGATTTTTAGTCTTCAAGGGGAGAAAAGATTGAGTAGAGACCACTGGAGCCTATATGAGTCTATGTACAGTGTTTTGACTTGCCCGTGAGGCCAGGCTTGCACATGTGTGTGTGTGTGTAATGCAGCGTGAATGG
>CAUJGJ010000069.1:1400700-1423200 GCA_963170055.1 Halisarca cf. caerulea | reverse complement strand
TTATACAATGACCACTGTAGACAGGTGGCTGCTTTATACAGTGACCACTGTAGACAGGTGGCTGCTTTATACAGTGACCACTATAGACAGGTGGCTGCTTTATACAGTGACCACTGTAGACAGGTGGCTGCTTTATACAGTGACCACTGTAGACAGGTGGCTGCTTTATACAGTGACCACTGTAGACAGGTGGCTGCTTTATACAGTGACCACTGTAGACAGGTGGCTGCTTTATACAGTGACTACTATAGACAGGTGGCTGCTTTATACAGTGACCACTGTAGACAGGTGGCTGCTTTATACAGTGAGCACTGTAGACAGGTGGCTGCTTTATACAGTGACCACTGTAGACAGGTGGCTGCTTTATACAGTGACTACTATAGACAGGTGGCTGCTTTATACAGTGACCACTGTAGACAGGTGGCTGCTTTATACAGTGACTATTGTAGACAGGTGGCTGCTTTATACAGTGACCACTATAGACAGGTGGCTGCTTTAACAGTGACCACTATAGACAGGTGGCTGCTTTATACAGTGACAACTATAGACAGGTGGCTGCTTTATACAGTGACCACTATAGACAGGTGGCTGCCGTAGACAGTGTGGCTGCTGTAGACAGGTGCCTGCTTTGTACAGTGACCGTAATACAAAGTTCCACCGCTGGAGAATACAAGCCACAGTCTACAAATCATGACACTCCAGGAAGGCGTACTGAGTGGAGTGAGGTGTACACAGTTTTGCCATTTGTATGTACATTAGGTATCGGCAAGCAAAGACAGAAGGGTGAGAGGTGAATAGTGGTATACTGCGAAAAAGATGATTTGGAGGGAGGAGGGGGGGGGGGGAGAGCAGCAGAGGTGGGTGGGGCAAATACCCCTGTCCCCCTCCCCAAATGCAGCCCTGCGCACACATGCATTAAGCCTACACTTGTATACTGAGAAATTTTGGTGCCAAGAATAGTGCATACCAAAACACATGCAAGTTAAAAACTCAGTCAAAGACCCCACAATCAAATCACTTGTGAATAATTGAAAGCAAATTAAAAGTACGTACAACTTACCTTTATGATTGCTGATCGTGTGTGATTTAGTACTCTTCCATGAGAGGCTCGAGAGCAGTGAGTGGAAGGGGTTACGAACAAGGTAGATGACAGACCTGGGGGATTCCCGGATGCGTCCCAAAGCGCTGTGAGCCTTGACAGCTATCGTCTCCCTGACGGCAAACCCCTCGCCGAAATGTCCACTGAAGGCTATCAAGTGGTCGCAAAATATGGAGCCAGTGTAAATTCCTGTGAGTTCTTCGAGAATGAGTCTTGACCAAGTATTCCCTGAGCCAGGGTAGCTAGCCAGCATGAACAAACCACGCTTACCTGCTTCCTCCTGAGTCAGAAAACGCATTTCATCCTGCCGCTGACACTTTCTGTCAACCAAGTGAAGATCTACAGTCTTGCTGCAAAATTTCTTATACATTCTTGAACCGCAAATGGACATATATCTGTCTACATCGGCCCTCTTGAGTACAGAGGCGCCACGGCGAATTTCTTCCGTCCGATGAGAAAACAACGATATATTGCTCTTGCAGTCCTGAGCTCTACTCTGCCTTCTCTTATCAAGAGATTCTACAGAACTGAGAGACGCAGACTTGACTGTCCTCTGAGCACCATTGCTGCTTTGCGGTCTGATACTGTTTGCTGGAGTGTAGGCAACACCTGTTTGTATACAAGGAAGCACATGAGGTATATGTATATATGTACATACAGTGGAACTTGCTTAGTTAATACCTAGTTTAGTACATACTCCTGGATAGTGAGTACTCCTCATACTGTCCCTTTGTATACCTCATGTACATAAACCAACCCTGATAGTAAGTACCTGGTTTAGTACACACTCCTGGATAGTGAGTACTCCCCATTCTGTCCCTGTGTATACCTCATGTACATAAACCAACCCAGATAGTAAGTACCTGGTTCAGTACATACTCCTGGATAGTAAGTACTCCTCATTCTGTCCCTGTGTATACCTCATGTACATAAACCAACCCAGATAGTAAGTACCTGGTTCAGTACATACTCCTGGATAGTAAGTACCCCTCATTCTGTCCCTGTGTATACCTCATGTACATAAACCAACCCTGATAGTAAGTACCTGGTTTAGTACACACCCCTGGATAGTAAGTACTCCTCATTCTGCCCCTGTGTATACCTCATGTACATAAACCAACCTTGATAGTAAGTACCTGGTTTAGTACACACCCCTGGATAGTAAGTACTCCTCATTCTGCCCCTGTGTATACCTCATGTACATAAACCAACCTTGATAGTAAGTACCTGGTTTAGTACACACCCCTGGATAGTAAGTACTCCTCATTCTGTCCTTGTGTATACCTCATGTACATAAACCAACCCTGATAGTAAGTACCTGTACCTCTGATAGGAAGTACTGATTTGTGTCTCCTTTGAGGTACGTACTAAGCAAGTTTCACTGTACATATGAATAGTATACCTATTACGCAACCATAGGAGATCAGGTGGTCAATCACACTGACCAGTTAACCAGACCACAGCATTATTCTGATGGTGTGCAATAAAATTCCTATTGTCATATTCTATAGATTAAGGTAAAGCGGGGTAATTTGGAACAGGGCCTGTAACTTTTATTGTGGTTAAGTTACCCAACCATCCTTGCTACTGCCAAACTCCCCCTTCACGGGAGACAATACAGACGAGAAATAATGGATGTTACTTGTGGCTGACACTGCTTTTGGCCTGACTGTTCCAAATTACCCGCTGTTCCAAATTACCCCCCTTTACCTTATATATAAATTAAAGCATGGGAGTCGGTTGGTAGCAGAAAATAGAGATCCGTACATATACGTTAAAGAAACACACAGTCATATCATAGATCCTATACATGGCAATGGTCATATGAAGGTTCAAGGGTCACTGATAATCCGAAACTCACCAGAGAAGTTGTGCCCTTTGAAAACCAAGAAGAAAACGAAGAATATCAGAAGGAGAAGGATGGCGGCTTTACACTTCGACAGAATTCGGTACATTTCGTGCAACACTTTCATCTAAGTCGGTTGAGCGAAAGGCACGCGTGCTCTCGTGCTCCATCGAACGCAGAAGAATTTGGAATCACATCGCAAGCAGCCATAATAGTGCGACAGCTCTCTGTCGTTGCGCAATTCACTTCCGGCTCCATCCACATCCCAGCTCGACTTCCAACCATATGTATAGTCACCACGTGCACTGACCTGTCTATATATAATCATTTAGTACGTATATCTATGGTTCAACCAAAGTGACTTTGTATAATCAAATAACAGAAATGCAGTACAGTAGAAAGTCAGTCATCTGAACTACAGTTATCCCGAAAACCCCTTTGAACATAATATTTCTCCTCACATTCTCCCCATTTATGTACTGAGAAACACACCAGTTGACAGTTGAGGATACAAATTTAGATGGACGTTCTTGTTTATTTATACTACAGTGGCCCTTATTTATCCGACCATGTTTGTTCCTCATAAAATGTTGGGTAAACCATGCAGCAGGTGTTGGATAAATCAGGTGTTGGATAAACCAGGTGTTGGATAAACCATGCAGCAGGTGTTGGATAAATCAGGGTAAATTGTACTTAGAGTGGTGATGGTGATTCAAAGTAGAGTGTTGACCATGCAGATAAATGATCAAGGTTTTTGGATAAACCAGGTGTGACTGTGTATATTTTATCAACTCACCTGCATGTGGATTTCAAATGAAGTGTAAGATATATAAAATTATCACTTTCAGTTAACCATCACTTATCCGAACACCCTCTGGTCCAAGGTGTTCAGATAACCATCTTCCTACTGTAGTGATTTCAGTGCAGAGGTAGGGGAGAAGTTATAAGTCCTACATGCATGGCTATCCTTATGCATGCAAGCTAGCTGGAGTATAGACGTCCACTATCCCAGGACTGACCGTATAATATATTAAGTTGGTGACCCTTTCAAGGTACAGTCTCGTGTTGCACAGACCCTCTTCTCGCCTCCATTTTATGGCTGTTGACACAACATCGCCATAAAATGGAGGTGAGAAGCCGGTCTGTGTAGCACGAGACTATTCAAGGTACTCACTGTTTCATTCATATATAATATGTACATGTGCAGAATGCACTTTACTGACCCTAGAGATTCGATTAATCCTGACTCCATTGTGTAAGCTTGTTCTATTGTAAGTTATAATGCAATACATTTCACTGTCATGCTTGGGAGATTAACCCCTCCTTGCCGCCCTGCCCACGGACACTAATATACATAAACAGAGCAATTTATAGCTCTGCAGAACAGTCCCTTGCAGCTGAAGTGAATTTGCTCCAGATGTGGGCAACAGCGGACTATCTTGGATGCCAAGATTGGTAGTCTTGCATAGCCAGACCCCCAACATGACTCCTCGTTCTATTAATTAAAATGTCCCCACATTGAGACCTTTCATATAATAATATTATGTACATAAGGATCAAGGAATCTTGGGTCTGGCTATGTAAGACTATGCATTAGTGTAAAGCCAACCAGGGCTAGCCTGGCTTGCTGGAACATCCCTCACCTAGTCTGCAATGCAGCACTTACTGGGACGGTCTAGTGAGCCAGAATAACCAGAAAATGGACTCTGCTGGCTTGCTCATAGTCTGGCGTCGCACAGACCCTATTCTCGCCTCCATTTTTTTATTATGACATCATTTGGTCGATGTCATAACAAAAAATTGAGGCGAGAATAGGGTCTGTGTGACGCGAGACTAGCTTGCTCATTACGTGAAAGTCAGCATTAACTTAAAGTTAGTCAACATATTCGAGTTAGATCGAAGAACACCTGTCAATGAGAACATAAGAAAAACATCCAAGATTCAGTACTGAAAACAACAGTTATTTTGCAACACACACACATGTACATGATGTGTTCGTGTACTTTGTCACCATTTCCACTTTTTGTAGTCCACTTTGTACATATTCCAGACATCTTCAAGAGAGTAAATGGTCTTATAAATCGCCTCCTCCTGTTCTTCGCTGAAAGGACTTTTCTCCACTTGTTTCCGATTCCTCCTAAACAAGGTCATGTTGGCATTGGCCCTGACGACACAGTCTATAGATTCTTCGCTGATTGGGAAGTTTAGAAAAGATACAAGTTTCCGTACTTCTTCCTCAAATTCGCTCACTAGCTTGTCGTACTGTAGAACATGTATGGTTAAGTCTTTTCTCCTTAACCATACGTGTGTCTGCTCCCAACTATGAAGTAACTTAGCAAAAGATGAATTAGCAAGGCTGTCTACATTATCCAGCAAGAAGAAATGAGAAGAGTGTGAGATATTCAGAGTATAGCATGCATATAGGTATACGTATGTATGTATGCATGCACATATACGCATGTGTATGCATGCCTACATATGCATGTACACACATGCACGCATGCACGCACGCATGCACACATGCACACACACACACACACACACACACACACACGCGCGCGCGCGCACACACACACACACACACACACACACACACACACACACACAAACAAACACACACACACACACACACACACACATACACTGCATACAAGCATACATATCCATCAAAACAGCCATTCATACTAACAAAGGTTCCATTACAACACAAACACACCTGCAGCAAAGCTAATGTCATGGGCTTTTGTGGTCTGAAAAGCCAATCGAGACAGAAGAGCATGAAACGGGTTCCGAACAATGGCAATGATCACATCCATCAAGGGTTCATTGTATAAATGATGGTACTTGACAGCTATCACATGCTCCAGTTTCTGTCCTTCTCCCAGCATCCCTGTGTCAAGTATTTTCGAATCGTGGTAACTCGATCCTGTGAATATTCCACTCAGTTCCTCCATCAGGAGGCGAACCCAAGTGTTCCCCGATCCAGGATAACTGTACACAAGGTATATGCCACGGTATTCGGATTCATTCAAAAATCTAATATCATACAAAGAACGGCAGTTCCGTGCAGTGGATGGGATGGTGTCTGTATCTGTTAGATTTTCGCACAGTCTGTTAGTGTCCATTATGTAGTTTTTGCGTTTTAATACTCTCTTCAGCTGCAACTCTGGAAGAATTTGTAGTTTGGACTGGGTAAACTGCATCCAATCCTTACACTTCACTCCAGCTTGTGGCAAGTGAGGTGCAGAGCTTGAACACACAATAGATGCACTGCTGCCGCTTTTGTCTGAGGATTGCTGCGACATACAGTCGGAATCGATTCCCACATTGCTAGCCATTCGAGGGACGACTTTGCCTTCTGCTGTATGGCGCCCATTTGTAAACACCCATCCTACATGGATATACACATATGTGTGTGTGTGTGTGTGTGTGTGTGTGTGTGTGTGTGTGTGTGTGTGTGTGTGTGTGTGTGTGTGTGTGTGTGTGTGTGTGTGTGTGTGTGTGTGTGTGTGTGTGTGTGTGTGTATGTAAAAAGTGTGTATATCCATGCAGTGTATATCCATGCATGCATATCCATGTATATCCATCCAAAAGTGTGTGTGTGTATGTATGTATGTAAGTACATATTTACATCATACTACATGTACGTACGCATAATATACAGATGTATACAAAAATAAGTATTGGCTGACATGTGCGTGTGTGCATGCGTGCGTGCGTGTGTGTGTGTGTGTACATGGGGACATCACACAGTGAACATATGCTCTGGTGCTCCTCGCACACGTGCAGTGCTGGGAGACATTGTTCTTCAGACGTAACAAACCACAAAAGTTCTTGATAAAAGTACACATTTTCAGGTTTCACAACAACAGACCCACACATGATAATTACTGTCTACCACTGACTTTGGGTATGCACAGTTTTGTCCGGTTGAATCCGGTCCCCCTAAAAAAGTGGCCTGGTGTGGGCACTTGTCAAATACAAACTCGAACCAGTGAGATGTTAGGGTTAGGGTTGGGTTAGTGTGTACATACGTACAGTGGAACTTGCTCAATAAGAAAGTGACTGATCTAGTACACAGTCCTGGATAGCAAGTACTCCCCATTGTGTCACTGTGTATACCTCATGTACATAAACCAACCCTGATAGTAAGTACCTGGTTTAGGACATACTCCTGGATAGTAAGTACTCCTCATTCTGTCCCTGTGTATACCTCATGTACATAAACCAACCCTGATAGTAAGTACCTGGTTTAGTACATTCTCCTGGATAGTAAGTACTCCTCATTCTGTCCCTGTGTATACCTCATGTACATAAACCAACCCTGATAGTAAGTACCTGGTTTAATACACACTCCTGGATAGTAAGTACCCCTCATTCTGTCCCTGTGTATACTTCATGTACATAAACCAACCCTGATAGTAAGTACCTCTGATAATAAGTATTGATTTTGCCTTCCGATTGAGGTATGTACCTAAGTATAAAGCAAGCTCTGCTGTATTTATGTATGTATGTATGTACGTATGTACGTATGTATGTATGTATGTATGTATGTATGTATGTATGTATGTATGTATGTATGTATGCATGTATGTATGTATGTATGTATGTATGTATGTATGTATGTACATATGTATGTACGTATGTATGCATGTATGTATGTATGTATGTATGTATGCATGTATGTATGTATGTATGTATGTATGTATGTATGTATGTATATAGGCAGGTACATATGATGGTGTAAGGCAGTACCACTGCACCAAATCCCACGGGACACGGGAAAACTGTAGAATACGGTGAAACCTGACATACAGACCACCTAGGTATGTACATTTGTATGTACAGTAGAACCTCGTTAGTAAGAACACTGGTAATGAGTAATACCTGGTTAGGAGGTACAAGGATATGATACCCCAGCTTATAACCCACAATACTAATCTATATAGTTGGGGCGAGCCTAAGCGAGCCCCACATAAACGAGTCCGTGTTGCTCCAATGGTATGTATTATTATTATTATGGTACGTCGGTCATCGTTAATAACAGGGTTTTACTCATTGCGGATCGTTGAGCTATCGTAACAGGGTTCTACCCATTTGGCGATTGTTAACAAGTAGGCTGCTAAATGGAAACTATTTTACAGCAAGCCTTACTGTTTAGCCGAACTGATTTTGCATACATTTGTGAAGGACGTAAGCTGTGGTGAACGGCGTATGCCGAATGTAACTTTTACTCAATGAGCAAAGGTGAACGGCGTATGCCGAATGTAACTTTTACTCAATGAGCAAAGAGGTTTATGGTGAGTTGGAATGGATAAAGATTGGAAATGTCGTGTGTAACAATAATCGCGAGCGTACGGATCATGTTGCTGTTATCTCTGGTAGACTCTGTACTACTGTTAGCGATCATGTTGGTGTTATCTCTGATATGTATAGCTTTTATCATTCATTTTTATTATATATTTCTTCAATGTTTCTTTTTCTTATCGATTTAGAATCTGCTCAGTGGTACTGTCTTTCCATAAAATATTAAATTTGCTGTTATAATTATTATGGTACGTCGAGAAGCCTCGCTGCAATACCAGTTTTCTCATACATCTGTGAACTATGTATCTATCATTATTATTATCTAAACAGAGCATATCACGATACATAGGCAATACGTGTGCACTGCTTTTTCACTGCTGCTACTGCTACTGCATGTCTGTGCAGACCACTGTACACTGTTTGAGCTTAGGCGAGCCCCTCCAGACTCTGTCTGAACTAGTTAGCAAGTACTACTGATAGTGAGTAGCAATTTGGAGGGTCCCGAGGTGTACTCGCTAACGAGGTTTGACTGTACGTACGTATGTACGTATATGTACATACAATATATACAAGGACCATCTGTCTATAGAGACCGCTGTAGGCAGGCCCTATGCCACATCAGTGGTAGCACAGTAAAATTCATCAGTTAATACATACGTATATAGAACCTTGATTTTCCTGTTAAAAAGATCTACGTAATCATCCACAAGTTCTAAAGGTGTTTGGAGTAGCTGTAAAATAACCAACCACATACGTATGTATTCCATGCATTTGGAATGGTACATTCATCAAAGTTTGAATTAAGCCAGATAGTCTAATAATTATGATTCTAATTATCGAGATTATGCACTTTGCAAGGACCACCTGTCTATAGAGAGATCACTATTGGTTGGCCCCTAGAGCTGTGGCCCATAGCTGTACATACTCTGAAGATCAGCTTAAGGAATAGGTTTACAGGAGAAGGACAAGGCTGTCGCTTGGCAGCTTCAGTGGAACCTTTGAGTAAAGGATACTTTGGAACGGATCAATTTGCTCTTTGTAAGGAGGTTGTCCTCTTTGGGAAGAGCAAAATGTATTAGAACTATAGGGAAGGCATATTTTGGGATCGCAAGTCTTGTCCTTTGTGGAGTAGTTTATTATACTGTGTCCTTATTTGGGAGAGTCCACTATTGGAGATTCCACAGTATCACAATTCACTTGGGCTATCTGTATCTGTTCGTAGCCTGAAATTAGGATCAGCTTACTACAAAGCAAAACAATGATAAACTATCCACAAACATGGGGCGTTTGGAATAGAATACAGCAAAGACTCTGAATAAAGGACACTTTTGGGCAGCCTCTTTTGTCCTTTGTGAGGAGGTTGTCCTCTCTGGGGAGTTATATTGGAGCTACTGTATAGGGATGAAATATTTCAGGAACTCAAACTGTGTCCTTTGCAGAGAGGGTATCCTTATTATGGAGTGTCCACTATGGGACACTTCATTGCATAAACAGCATATAAAATCTGTCTTAAAGCCACCCGTATACAAGGACCACCTGTCTATATAGACTGCTGTAGCCGCTGGGACATCCATGGCACAGTAGGGGACCGGTGGATTGGTGAAAAAGATGACCTGAGGGAGGGAGAGGGGGTGAATGCTCCTCCATGTTCCCCCTAAACGCAGCTCTGACATGGTTCCATCCATCACAAGGTTTACAGTGAAACCTGACTATAAAGACCAATTAGGGCCAAGCTTTAGTGGTCTCTGTAGACAGGTGGTTCTCATACAGAGGTACAGCAGCATCACTGAGGTAGCTAAGAACCAGCAGCCTACAGTGGTCTCTGTAGACAGGTGGTGCAGAGGTGCAGAAGTATCACCAAAGTGGCCAATGGAGCAGCCTAGAAGTGGTCTCTGTAGACAGGTGACCTCTACATGACTAAACTATAGAGCAGTTTACAGTGACCATGATACAAATGTGGTCCTTCAATACGGGTATTCTCTTCAGACAGCTGCCACAGATATTATGTGTCGTATTCTCCGCAAACATCCAAAGCAGAAACGTATACTTTGGTTCTTGGCGAATGCCGTACGCTAAGGAGCCGCCCTATTGCACCTCTGAGTGTCAAATATCCCACACCTCTCAACAAATGCGCGCAAACAGTCGTCAAACGCACTAGACGCTGGATTTACGTACACGACACAAATGAGGAAGCTTACAAAACAGAACAAAGAATAGTGAACGTACCTGCTTGGACGTCGCTGGTCTTTAGCAAGAAAATGAGATATACAGAACAGCACGCCAATACTGCTAAGAGAACGCGTCTTTGTCGCATTGTTGGCCGCATGTCAGTCCCAGAAACCTTAGTATCGGGTATCTACGGAAACGGCGGGCGAAATACTAATGGACTTTGGAACTAGTCTCGTACCCAGACCCACTTCCGCTCGCCATTCTATTTGGGCGAGGTCAATCTCGCCCAAATAAAATGGCGGGCGGAAGTGGGTCTGGGTACGAGACTACCGTACAGCGGGAAATTTTCGCGAGGTAATATTTTCGCTATATTCGCGAATTATACGGATTCGCGAAACTTTAACTGCGAAAAGTTCGACAGATGCGCACTAAAATCGGGAAAACAGCATGCTGTAACAAGATTCTCTAAGGAATGGAGCGTTAAACTCAGCGAAAAGCACGCTCCGAACTTGAAATGGTCTAGAAATGGACGCAAACGACTTGAAACGTGACAAAACGCAAATAAAAATCTTCACATCGCGAAAATAAAACTCGCGAAAATTACATTTTACTTCGATTTGCGAAAATTTATGCCGCGAAAATTTCCCGCTCTACGGTACTTTGGAACCAACCAACGGACCCAAGATGGCGACACTCACTAGATAAGAAAATAATAATTTTTATAACTAGATGTATGCAAAGCATAGTACTCGCTAGGTGCAGCTAAATTTGAAATCAGAAAGAAGTCAAGGATCTATCAGAGGAAGGTATCACCCATGCATGGAATACACCATGCAACATGCATGGCATACTGATGCCATTAGAGCACGGCCAATAATACAACAGCTTCATAATATTGCATGGCTGCATGCAGGCAGATGTAATATGTTGATGACTCAGCAGCATGCAGGATCAACCCTTACCAACCTCAAGTCTGAGTAGGAGGATTAATATGGCATATATAATGGCTAATTGAAATATATAGCATGAAAATTGTCACATAAGCATACATGACCGTCACACAGCAGAACATGCTGCCATGCAGAGATGGATGACCTATTTACAGCCCCCATTGCAAACAAAGTCACAATCCTGCCAAGCAAAAGTCGATTCACACAAAAAACAAAAATGTATGGAGAAGTACGGGGCTATGGAGCTACTGGGTGTTGGTTAGCATTTAGTGCGTGACCATGTAAATGGGGATGAGAAATGGCAACTACAGACCAAGGAGCATATGCGGCTGTATGCAGACCAAGGAGCATATGCAGCTGTATGCAGACCATGCAAGGAGCATATGCAGCTGTATGCAGACCAAGGAGCCTATGCAGCTGTAAGCAGACCATGCAAGGAGCATATGCAGCTGTATGCAGACCAAGGAGCCTATGCAGCTGTAAGCAGACCATGCAAGGAGCATATGCAGCTGTATGCAGACCAAGGAGCCTATGCAGCTGTATGCAGACCAAGGAGCCTATGCAGCTGTAAGCAGACCATGCAAGGAGCATATGCAGCTGTATGCAGACCAAGGAGCCTATGCAGCTGTAAGCAGACCATGCAAGGAGCATATGCAGCTGTATGCAGACCAAGGAGCATATGCAGCTGTATACAGACCAAGGAGCATATGCATCTGTATACAGACCAAGGAGCCTATACCGCTGTATGCAGACCAAGGAGCATATGCAGCTGTATGCAGGGCGGCAAGGAGCCTATGCAGCTGTATGCAGACCAAGGAGCATATGCAGCTGTATGCAGGGCAAGGAGCCTATGCAGCTGTATGCAGACCAAGGAGCATATGCAGCTGTATACAGACCAAGGAGCCTATACCGCTGTATGCAGACCAAGGAGCATATGCATCTGTATACAGACCAAGGAGCCTATACCGCTGTATGCAGACCAAGGAGCCTATGCAGCTGTATGCAGACCAAGGAGCCTATGCAGCTGTATGCAGACCAAGGAGCCTATGCAGCTGTATGCAGACCAAGGAGCCTATGCAGCTGTATGCAGACCAAGGAGCCTATGCAGCTGTAGAAGCCCATATCTCAGTACGAACAAAATCGGTCAGATTCGATCACAAAACTCGAATAACACGCGTCTTCGTGCTTTACCCGATGCGTACAACCGTCGACGTCATGCGTAGGAAGATGCTGCTGAATTTGAACTCGAAATGGGAACATTCATGTGGGTACCATTCATAAATGGCGACAGTGCACGTGATGGCTAGGGAGAAACCTCATCATTACTAATCACAAGTAATAATAAGATACAAAATAGCCAGATAAGAGTTACTACTTATTAAACCTAAAACTACTCTCTACTTATGATTCTCTTATCTAGCCAGCCTCGGACACAGGTTTAAATAGGAGTCCATAGACAGCCAGGGGCTGTGTTGGGGTGTTCCTTAGAGCCTGGCAAGGCAGATGGGTGGCAGTGACCGCTGGTCTAGGACACTGGGGTTGAAGTACAAATACTTCCCAGGCAAGGCCGGAGTTCGAACCAGCAGCATTTCGTTTGCAAACTGATCAATCAGTATGGTGGTAGCAGTGCTAATTCGCGTAGGGGTTCCCAAAATTGCTACCACCATCCTCCTCGATTCTCCTTGGTCAAAGTGCTGCTTCAACTCCTGGTCACTCTTCTTGTCTTCCTCGTCATTTTTTGTGGTTGTCTTTATCATCATAATTCTTTATCCTTTTACTCATTACCACGTGGTGGTAGCCATTTGAACTCGAACCCTTGCGGAGGTGAAGGGAAAGTCTAACGAAATAAAAAACCCTCTCGGGGTATTTATTTGGTCTTTCATTTAAGAGTAAAAATACGGATAAATCTTCGAACTGACATGTGGCCATCACACAAAGAAACGTGAGTTTTCACTTTTTGCCTTTATGCTGAATCTGTAATGCGATTAGCGACGCGTTTTGTCCATAATGTCAAAGTTCCTTTATGCCCCTACGAGATCGTACCATTTACGAATGATGTACGTGCCTGCTTTTGTAGTAATTAGCGTCCAAAGTGACAATTTTGGGCCAAACTTTCCACCTTTGTTATCCGAAACCAATCAAATGCGTGGGTAGCTCAAACCCACTCCGCTAACGCGACGGAAATAGAAAACTCGCTACGCTCGTAATTACAACAGTAGACAGTCCATTAGAAGTTATTCTGACATACACTGGCAGGATAGTACGACCGATTCTCATGCATGTGCAGTTGCCTGTTGCATAACGGACAAGTTGCAGTCGACCTGCATTACACCAAAGTAAATACAGTCAAACTCTGTTAGTAAGTACCTGGGTTAGTAAGTACTCCTGGATAGTGAGTACTCATTGCTCTCTCCCTACCTCATACAACACCATTGAAAGCACCTTGGATAGTAAGTACCTCTGATAGTGAGTACTAATTTTTCCTTCCCTTGAGGGTACTTTCTATCCAAGTTCTACTGTACAGTGGAACACTATTAATTGCATACCCCTTGAACCAGGAAAAATTAAGTGTTCCTATAATATCCAAAATATTCCATTTTCCTCAATAAAATATATTGGCTTGTATGCAATGGGGAATAGAAACTATATTCCTTTATCCGGAATATTCTAGTGTTATGCTATTAAGAGTGTTTCATTGTAGTTGAATTGTGGCCGGACAGACTGCTCTCCCAACTGTATAGGAGCTGACTTCAACTGATTATTTGTTTCATACAATGCGAGTTTAATATGCATGTGCATATCATGGACAGAAACCAGTTCAACAGTGAATACACCCAACTACACCACACTTATAAAGCATCTGAATCAAAAAGAAGATAAATAATACAAAATAGAAAAATAAATGGATAAAAATGCATAGTTTCACGTGTTACCACTTCCACAGTTTGTAGTTTACCTTGTGTTTCCTCCAGAGTGACACGTAGTGCTGTATTACAGCGTCAATCATTGACTTCTGTTGTGTGGAGTAGGGACTGCCTTGCATTGCATATCTTTGCCTCTTGAAGGTAGCCATTTTCTCGCCATTTTTTACCACACAGTTGATGGTTTCTTCAGACACAGGAAAGTTTATGAAAGACAAAAGTCCTCTGATTTCCTGCTCAAAGTTCACTAAGAGGCTGTCATACGACACTACATGAGATGGGATAGCAGATTTAAGCAGCCACTTGTCCAAAACTACTTGCCACCCGTTTAACAGCTTACGAACTTGATCGTCAGTGAAATTACCTAAATACAAAGAAATGAAAAGCAGAGAGAAGCATACTGCAGTATACACAGTAACACAAGATCTAATTGTGTAATAATACAAATACTCTCTCTGGGTCATCACCGGATTAAAAAGGCAGAGTGGTGTGAAATATTACTCACTGCACAACATACATTAAAGTGGGTAGCTGATCCTACTAACTTCCACACACATACACACACACACACACACACACACACACACACACTCACGAACACACACACACACACACACACACACACACACACCACACACACACACACACACACACACACACACACACACACACACACACACTCACGAACACACATACACACACACAAACACACACACAGATACACACATACACACACACACATACACATTCATACATACACACAAGTGACACACACACATTTACACACACATGCATATGCACACAAACACAAACACACACACATACACACACGACACACACACACACATACACGCACGACACACACACACACACACACACACACACACTCACGAACACACACACACACACACACACACACACACACACACACACACACACACACACAGATACACACACACACACACACACATACACATTCATACATACACACACGTGACACACACACATTTACACACACATGCATATGCACACAAACACAAACACACACACATACACACACGACACACACACACACATACACACACGACACACACACACACACACACACACACACACAAACACACACACACACACACACAGAGATACACACACACACATACACACATACACACACGTGACACACACACACATACACACACACATACACACACATGCATATGTACACACACACACATACACACACACACACACACACACACACACACACATACACATGGCACACACACACACACACACACACACACACACACACACACACACACACACACACGGCACACACACACACACACACACACACACACACACACACACACACACACACACACACACACGAGACACACACACATGACACACACACGACATACACGCATGACACCCACCCACCACACACACACACACACACACACACACACACACACACACACACTAGTGTTGTGCGATTAAATCAATTATTAGATTAATCAATCTGTGACAAGCTGTAATCGCTGCAATCGATTGCCATGAGAAATCGACAATTACTTGAACAAATCGTAAAAACAGCACAGGTCATGGATAAAAATATAGAACAACTGACACTGAGCATGTGCAGTTAGTTAGCATCCGATCGAGATTGTGTGTGGAATATAGCCAAAGAACCTGAGGACCTGCTAGCAACAGCTAATTTAAAGCCTCTCAAGAATAACACCAGTGACATTATCACTGGTAAGAGAACATGTCTAGACACTGATAATGCATCCATGTTGTATTTTTTGGCTGAAAACTTGTAACGATGTACTGATTGTGGTGAATACTTTTTTCAACACATCATAATTTGATACTGCGTTTTTAGGCTTTTAGCTTTTCTTTTTAGTTTGATCACCTACAGCTTTTGTGTTGACTAATCGAAGCATTGTGATTACTTTCAATGTTGATTAGTAGTAATCGGCAAAGCTGATTTTTTCATTAATCGCACAACACTAACACACACACACGACACACGACACACACACACACATTTGCAGTCAAATACAAACACTCACTGTAGGTCACATGACGATCATGTGATCTAGTTTCCTTATAAGTAAGCGAGGATATCAACGCATGAAAGGGGTTCCTTACAATGACAACAACACCTTTGGCTGAGCTGAGGTATCCATGGTGTGTTTTCACAACCAGTACTCTGCTAGACACCACAAACGCACCCAACATGCCTGAGAAGAGTAAACTGGCATCGCAGTACACGGAACCAGTGAAGACTCCTGTTAGCTCTTCCAGGAGCAACCTCACCCATGTATTGCCGGAACCAGGATAGCTAGCGAGTGCAAAAAACCCTCCTTTTGCTGAGTCGGCATCCCCATTACCCAAAAACTTCATATCAGGCCACTTATGACACTGTCTAGTGATAAGGTGTGTTTGGTAGTTTCCATTCGATAGTTTTTGAACACACGAGTGTCTCGAGGAGGATACACACTGTGCGTACAGTTTAAGCTCCGCACTGGAAAAATATGACGACTTTTCTGCAATAAGGCTGACCATACTGTCCCACTGTGCCTCTGACGAACAGTTGAATGCATTGTCTTGGAGGGATCCGATCACCTCGCTCAGGGATGATTCTTCTGGAGAAATACCTTCAGAGGCTGTGTCAAGAATAAAGAACAAGATAAGCACAGTGCATTTTTAGACCTGCCATGTTTTGCTATCCCAACATTCTCCATAAATTAACCACATTACATAGATACATACTACACAGAAGAAAACGACAAAACATTGACACATGGTTTGTACATAAGTACAATACACATACAGACACAGACATTTGCACACATCATAGACACTCTATACTACGTAGTATAGAGTGTCTATGCACACATCTTTGCCCATGAGCATGTGTGTGTCTACATCTGCAACTGCAGATAATACAACATACGTTTGTATTATCTATGCCGCAACCACAGACTCCAACCATAGACTACAACTAGTAGTATGGAGAGTCTTAGTCTTGTTCCCAGACCTACTCCGCACGCTTTCCTGGCAGAATAAAATGGCAGCTGGAAGTGGGTCTGGGAATAAAACTAAGAGAGTCTATGCTGAAACTATTACACAAGATGTTATTAGCTAATATAATATCATTCTATATAGTCTTGTGTACCCGGGTGTGGTCTGGCTATGTGAGACCAGATTTATTCATCCTCCCATCCTCAGGTTCTGTTCAACAGGGACAAAAGTGGAGAACCACCTCAAGACCTGCTATTGTTGTAACCCTGTGAATGGTTGGCTAATGCACTAGGAGAAAAAATAAATCAAGCTAGAGCAACGACAAATGCAAGTGCTGATCCAACCACTCTGTACAGAGGATAACTGGCACTTTTACTCTCATCTCTTCATAAAATTGCATGCTTTTTTGTGAATATTCCTTTTTGTATCAACTCATTTAAAGAAGCCTTAAATAGTAGCAGTCAGGGGTAGTGGCCTCCCCAGTATAAACAATGTTGATGATACTGAGCTACCAGCGTGCATGCTGGCTTTCGAACCACGTTCAGTTGGTGTTTTTGTTGTAGACGCAGGTACGTAGAAAGTTTACAATAATTTGCAAATACACCTCCTTAAAAGTGCTAACCTTGTAACTGCAAAACAGGCGGTCTGTCAACAGAGTAGAAGAGCCAGAATACTAGAATCAGGAAAATTCCTGCCACAACACTAAGAACGACAGCGGTTGAAGAGTATTTACAGAACATTTCGTTTGTTTTGCTGTTGAGCTGAAAGCTGCACGTGCAGCTGAGCGTGCGCAGTCGAAGCACATTTTGATAATTATTCAAATGCAGCTGTACCCTGAACAACAGTGTCATAACAAGCGATTCGAGTTTAAAAAACTCGTGGGCCGCCCACGGCCCTGGAAACTCGAATCGCTTGGAAATCGTCTTCGAAGAACTCTTCTGGTCGAAAAGACTCTTCGCTGATAAAATCAGAAGCGAACGAACGAATTTTACCGAAATATAGCCGAAAGATTACGTACCGACTTTGCGTCCGCCATGTTGTTGACATATATATATATATATATATATATATATATATATATATATATATAGACATCGTTCCGGACGTTCCGGACACTTCCGGTGAAAGTAAAAACAATATAGGGCCGCCTTCCGGCGGCCCAAAAAATATTCATAGATATTATTCAAAACAGTGTTACAGTAATTGTATTCATAGTTGTCATAAACACCTTGCAGCCCCCGCAGACACAACCAGCTTGCACGTGTGTAATTCTAACAGCAGTGACCACAGTGGGATAGGTCATCAGTGGGGATAATGCCAAACACCCACAGAGTCATTAGGCATTGTCTGGATGGAAAACAAACAAGGACATCATGTGTCCCAGGTCCAGTGATAACTGACTTTGTGCTTGTGCCAGACCCTTTCATATTTCAAAATGACCTCCTGTACTTGCTTTCGCTGTTCCTCTGAAAAAGGATTTCTGGGTCCAAAGCGATCATATTTGTAAGAATTTGAAGAGCTGTTCACAATACAAGCCACTGTTCTAGTTGAGATTGGAATATCCAAAAAGTGTACAAGCCTTAACAGTTCGGCTTCAGTAGTAGCTAGAAGTTGGTCATACGATACCACATGCACAGGCTTGCTTGAATGCATCAACCAGCTTTCAACTGATGATGCCCACTTCATCAGACCCGTCTGAAAGTCCTTGTCTTCGATGACAGCTAGCGCTGAGTCCATTTTTGCATATTTCTTTGTTAACTGTGACAGTATTGTATGATAAGGATTCCTGATAACATAAATTACGGAGTCGTACTGCGATAAACTGTCATTCATGCCATAAGTTTCGATGGCTAACACATGATTGGACAACATACTTTCTCCGAAAAAACCTGAGAATAGTTGCTTGCTGTCACAATATTTTGAACCAGTGAAGACACCCGTAAGTTCCTCAAGAATAAAACGCACCCATCTATTTCCGGCACCAGGGGAGCTTGCTAGCGCATACAATTTGTAAGTATTCTCTTCTTTCTTCAGAAATCTCATTTGACTGAAAAAGTGACACTTTCTGTTAATCATTTCTATATTCTGTCTCTCTTTTGCACACTGTTTGTGGTTGCTTGCAACACACTTCATGTAGGCTACATCTGGTACAGTGTTTACAAAACTCAGTTTGTGTATTATCAAGCTTCGCATGTGTCTCCAGTCATCAGAATTACTGCAGTTAAAGCCATCATTTTGAAGTGTTTCCGCAGCAAGAATTAATTCAATGTTCTTCGTACTCTTGTAGATTGGACGTACATCTGAGGAATAAAGTAGAAGATGTGTGTGTGCGTGTGTGCGCGCACGCGTGTGTGTGTGTGTGTGTGTGTGAATGTGTTGTTGAAGATTCAAGTATCTATGGTGTGAGGGAGCAAGGGAGTGTAAGTGCATCTCATAATAAGTTTGACAATGTACAGAAATTCTTACACCAATCATCTGAATCATGCAAGGTTATCACAGCATAATACAGACAGGCTAAGTGTGTGGGGTGAGGGGGGAATAAGTGAGGGTAAAGGGTACATGTGCAACATCGTGACGAAACTGTCAGTTCCTCGGATAGGGAGAAACACCACCATTATTGCCAAAAGTTACAATAAATCAGAGTAAAAATCATGCATTTGGCAATAAGGGAAGTCTGATGTGGGGTTAAAATACCCAGGACACAGAGTTCCTGATAGAATAGATGCTGCCAGGCTGTGGGTGAAAACAAACGCTGCAGCTATTCTGTTCGGCTCGGGCAGGGCCGGGAGAAGGAAGTTCTGCAGTATTATGAAGTGGGATATCAGAAATGAGTTCTATCCTGAAACTAACAAAAGTATCAGTGAGTCAGAGGAAAACTTCAAGGTATTAGGTGTTAAAGTAGTATTAATATTATGTCCTGCTAAAAAAAACACGTCTAAAGGAGCCTCGTTTCATACAAATGCGAGTTAGCAAAGGGCTTTGTGAGTTTAACCGCTTGACAGGAAAACCCACACTACGAATCTGTACCATGATAACGCAGAGCACTAACCCGGCTTCACCATGTAAAGAACGAACACTGAGCGTGTCTGCAACAAGAATAGGAGAGGGGTATACGGTTTCAACAAAGGTAAAAGTCTCCATTCAAATGACACTACGGGATGTGGGTTCAGATCAGATGCTGCAGCTTTTGGTTGGCTTGGCCTGGGACGAGAGAACGAAGCTACATCGATTCGAGTGTCGGTGCGTCGTCTTACCTTTGCGACGTCCGCTGTAGAGAATGGTGGACGTGATACTGAGGAGGGCGCAGCACGCCATGAATAGAGCCACCAGGACAACGCCAGGCCTTCTGTACACTTTCCACTGCATACCGGTGCACGCGTACTTGAGGTGTGTAACCCTTGATCGTCCAGGAATTTTTTATAAAGACAGGTCCTTGCGTTGATGCTAGCTTCACTTCCGGCCAGTTAATCACTTCCGTTATTAGGGAGAGCGTCCTCCTTAAAAGATCCTCCTATCTATGGTTAGATCATAGATATATACTCAAGCCGAAGTTGAAGTATCAGATTCTATGGTTGGATGTTAAAAATGTATTGGAACAATAGGATTATTGGACCTCAAGTCTTGTAGTGTGTGCAGTATACAGATCTCACTTATCCGCACACATCCATTCTGGATGAAAGGCTAGATAAGGGGAGGGAACTGGATAAATGAAAGAGGAGTAGTATAGTGTACATTATAATTAAAGGATTATTGCAGATTTGTTCCGATGAAAATTACTGCAAAAATGCATGAGGGAATTACTGGATGTCTAGGTCTGATCACAAGGTGCATATTAATGTACATCTTTCTTTATATATACACGTATGTACTGCATGTATGTGTCCCTATTTGGCAATTGGAGATTTCCCCATTGGAACCTCCATGCACGGTATACTGCATATATAGTTTCCTTGTCATTTGTGAAAGCTGCTCAAATCTGATCAATGCAAATACATAATATGCCGTTTTTCAGTTGCAGGTCGCAATAAACAGTCTACAGTACTCATACGTGTATTCTATATTTACAAGCTCTCTAAAGTATATGTAATGTATGTACAACACTTGATGATGATAGATGACATATAATATGTATATATTAGGAGTTTGCATACATGTAGCAGTCATTGTGTGATAGATATAAGCTACACTGTGCTAAAATTGCATTTCACTAGGCCTATGAGTACAGTTTGACACAACCCAACGTTCTTGGTGCCGATTCAAAGTCCCTCTTCTCGAGCGACATCGTACAGAGCCTACAAGTGGGAAGTACAAGAAGACCGGGTTTAACACCATGCTAAAGTTCTCCACAAACTCTCCACTACATTCATGCTTTCATACCCACAGTAGTACCACTTCTGTGAGACCACCCTGAACTCTGGAAGGTGGCCCTCCAAAGTGGTGGAAGAAGTGAGAGGCACTTGAGGATAAGATGGGTCATACATTACATGTACACACGTGCGTGTACATACACGTTCACAACCGTGTGCGTACATATACATACACACATGTGTGTACATATGCGTACATACACATATGTGTACATATACATACACACGTGTGTGTACAGTAAATACGCATGTTAGTCTTGTAGATGAGGTGAGTTCTAGGTTTTTAAAAGGATAAAATTCTAGGAGGCAAATTTGCTTCATATAGCTTGGTCCTCTGTGTTATGCTAGTAGGGATAGGGATGGACTACTAATGTGAAAATACCGTATATAGAGCAATATTTTCAAGGAGCTAAATTTTTGTGGTTGGCCAGTTTTAAAATATTTGTGGAAACTTATTTCGTGGGTCTGTCCTTCACCTACTACCTACCAAACAGTGCATGTGCCATTTTCGCAGTGCACAAATTCGCACTCCAGCGCTCATCCTCAAACAACGCAAAAATTAAACTCCTCAAAAATTTAGCACCATACAGTACTAGACTACAGAAAGACCAGCATTGCCATCTGCCTCCCAGTTGCTACGTAACTCCACAGCTATCCCCCAACGCCATGCATCCCAGGTGTTTGCACAGCAGTACCCCACATGTCATTTTGGAAAAAGTGAGTGGGCAAAACTAGCTCATTAAGTAAGTATCATCTCACACATGAATGCAACATGCAATATAGTTGAGGAACTCACAATATAGTAAAT
>CAUJGJ010000069.1:1370700-1378200 GCA_963170055.1 Halisarca cf. caerulea | reverse complement strand
GAGTTGATGGTCAGAGAACACATGATCCAAAGCTGGTGTGTGTGTGTGTGTGTGTGTGTGTGTGTGTGTGTGTGTGTGTGTGTGTGTGTGGTGTATGTGTGTGTGTGTTTGTGTGTGTGTGTGTGTGTGTGTGTTTGTGTTTGGTGTGTGTGTGTGTGTGTGTGTGTGTGTGTGTATGTGTGTGTGTGTGTGCCCATGTGCATGCGTGTATGCATGTCCCTCTCTTTCTGTGTGTGTGTGTGTGTGTGTGTGTGTGTGTGTGTTTATCTGTGTGCCTGTGTGTATTTTGTATCTGTTGGTGGTGGTGTGACAATGTGATCTTTAATCCCTTTGTCCTCTCACATCATTTGTGTACCCACATCAGCCAACAACGGTTGAAGATGGTCCCATTCTGAACTATGTCAGTATTGAGCCTTTGGAATGGGGTAGACACATACATGTTGATGCGGAGCCCGAGGAGGGATCACTCGGTGTTGTGCGTGAGGTCGAAGAACAAGGAGAAGAGGGGGAAGTGAAGGGGGAACTCAGTAGTGGTGTTGAGAAAGAATCTGCAGTTATTTTGGAGAAGATGGAGGATCTTTCTTTGACCAAGGAAGAAGAGCCCGACAGTATGTGTAATTGTGTGTGTGTGTGCATGTGTATGTGTGTGTACGTGCTTGTGCGTGTGCGTGTGGGTGCATGTGTATATGTGTGTGTGTGTGTGTGTGTGTGTGTGTGTGTGTGTGTATGTGTGAGTGTGTGTGTGTGTGTGTGTGTGTGTGTGTGTGTGTGTGTGTGTGTGTATTTGTGTACGTGTGTGCATTCGTGTGCATTCATGTCTGTCTGTCAGCATGCATGCGTGCTTAGTGTGATCACGATGGATGTAATGAATTGCAAGTGTTGACATGATTCAAAGATTTAGGCAGCTTTCTATGTCCTTTGAGGTTTGGAGTCTTGAACAGTGAGCAATCCGTGTATGGCCCACTTGCTCCCCTGGTTCTGGTTCTTATGTGATGTATGTATATAATTGCATGTGTACTGTATGCATGTTGTATAATACATACATATGTACATACATTACAGTGAGAACTCACTTATCCGCACCTCAGATATACTGTTCCGTCATTTTCTGCGTATATTTTGTTGAAACAATTCTGCAATAATCCTATATACTGCACACTATAATACTACTGCTCCTTCATTTATCCAGTTCCCAAACTTATTTTATATCCAGTTTCTTACAGAATGGATGAGTGCGGATAAGTGAGGTCTGACTGTGCCCACATGCGTACATATGTATGTAGAATTGTTGAGAGAAGGTGTTAACAGCTAGGTAGCGTTGCAGTTGACAATCTTATTCTTGGAAATCACTAGCCAAACTGAGATTGTTTCACCAAATGTTTCGGCAGCCTACTTGCTACCTTCCTCAGTGGTGGCAGCCTACTGCTCCCTTCCTCAGTGGTGGCAGCCTACTGCTGCCTTCCTCAGTGGTGGCAGCCTACTGCTACCTTCCTCAGTGGTGGCAGCCTACTGCTCCCTTCATCAGTGGTGGCAGTCTACTGCTAACCTCCTCAGTGGTGGCAGCCTACTGCTACCTTCCTCAGTGGTGGCAGCCTACTGCTACCTTCCTCAGTGGTGGCAGCCTACTGCTCCCTTCCCCAGTAGTGGCAACCTACTGCTACCTTCCTCAGTGGTGGTAGCCTACTGCTCCCTTCCCCAGTGGTGGCAGCCTACTGCTGCCTTCCTCAGTGGTGGCAGCCTACTGCTACCTTCCTCAGTAGTGGCAACCTACTGCTACCTTCCCCAGAGGTAGTAGCCTACTGCTGCCTTCCTCAGTGGTGGCAGCCTACTGCTGCCTTCCTCCGTGGTGGCAGCCTACTGCTACCTTCCTCAGTGGTGGCAACCTACTGCTACCTTCCTCAGTGGTATAGTTTTGCAAGAATAAGATATCCTCGGCCACATAGATTTGTATTAACTACCAGTACTTTCTATCTGTGTTAGGTGTGTCTGCCAACCTGTCTTGGGGAATGGATGAGGATGAAGACTCCTCTTGAATGAATGAACAAATGCGGTCCATGCAGACTAAATTGTTACGTAGTACTTTAACAGAAATAATCCTGGGATATACTTATAATTACTAGCTGTAATATCATAATTATATGTGTTGAATTGAATTCAAACTTACTTAAAACATGTAGTTATCAATTCGCACTGTACCAATCCTTTTAATTCACGTACTAGTACATACTTGTTGGGGTCTTTTTTCCTGTTAATTATAATACGTCATCACTATCTGATGTTACATTTCATTGTGTTGAAATAATATATGCTTCATTCATTGTGAAATTTGTAACATTAATTTATTTGCTGTATACATAATTAATGCAAATATATAGTATGATAGTTTTTGAGGGGGTCGATTGTATACAAGATACAGTAAATATACGTTTAATTACTGGCACACACACACACACACACACACACACACACACACACACACACACACACACACACACACACATACTATGCACACAAACACACACACACGCACACACACACACATGCACACACATACACATGCACACACACACATGCACGCACACACACACACACACACACACACACACGTATACACACTCGATCTGATCCCTTACTCACCTCTCGGATCCATCTCCAGCCCTCTACCTCTTTCCTTCACCCTAGCTCCCTCTCTCTTTCACGTACCTTTCCCTCTTCCTCCCTCATGCACTTCTGATCCCTCACCTTTCTCTCTCATTCCCTCCTTCACCTCTCCCTCTTCCAATGGGATATAATTATAATCTACAAGACACATATAGTGTATAGTATACTACCATGCTATAAGACTTAGTGTGAATCGAACACAAAAATGAATATACTCAATCATATTAATTCACTCACGTACGTGCATGTCATATGGGCAAAGCACAAAATTCATACAATATAATACAAATTCTTTCTAGCAATATATAAACAGATCATAATGTGTTGTTACAGTACCAGGAGCACATCATAATTGGTTAGCCCTTCAAATTTCTATGTCACTGAATTATCACCCTGACTGTACAAACACATCATAATGATTCACATACATATAGAACAGAATATTTTGGCAAATAAGTATATCACCTCTTGGACTATTTGATAATCACCTTACCTAGGGTTAGTGAGGCTAATACTTAGGCTTATACATCAGTAAAAAAAAAAACAAGAAAAAAAAACAAAAAAAAAACGAGGCCCCCAGGTCATTAGGGCTATTGTGGGAGTTAACACTCACTCTCAAGGATATTGAGAAGACTAGTAGTGTGGGAGACCAGCTGCGAGACCCCAAGCCCCCCCCCATACGGTTCTTTGTACAGGGGTATTGCAACTGACCACTGAGGGACAGGATTTTTTTTTCAGATAAAACTCCGAAAAACCCGTCAGACGAGGGAATCGAACCCATAACCTCAGCACTACATGTCACCATCGCTAGCCGCTAAGCCATCAGGGACCTTCTGAATATTTACTATTAAAAGCGCTATTTATAGTTAAGCTAGTTAGGTTAGTAGGAAAAAAAAAAGTAAAAACTGTCGCTGGCGGGGTTCGAACCCATGCACCGGCGCATTGCAATCCAGTCGCTTTGCCGCTATGCCAACAGTGACCCGCTGAATGTACATAACTAAAAGCGCTATTTATCTTCAGTCCGCGACTCGATAAAATGGCGGCAAGCAGGTCTACATTAGTCTCGCGTCGCACAGACCCTATTCTCCCCTCCATTTTTTTTATTATGACATCATTTGGTCGGCAAATGATGTCATAATAAAAAAAATGGAGGCGAGAATACATGGAAAATTCACAAAATCATCCCTATCTACAAAAAAGGTGATCGCTCCCAAGTAACCAATTACAGACCCATTTCTCTACTATGCACAACCTCGATCATCCTAGAAAAAATCATCTACCGCAAAATCCTAGACCACATAAGAACTCACATTTCTGCACGTCAATTTGGATTTCTAGCTAACCGATCTTGCCTACTAAACCTACTTGAATCCTATTCCAAGGTATCTTCATCTCTTGATCGTCTAAGTACCACCCATGCTATCTACCTTGACTTTTCTAAAGCTTTCGATACTATTCCTCACCATGAACTGCTATTCAAACTCTGGAGATTTGGCATTACTGGAACACTTTGGCTATGGTTCAGAACCTACCTGATTGACCGACAGCATTTTGTTCAAATTAATAACACTAAATCCAACCACCTTACAGTTGTCTCTGGTGTGCCCCAGGGGAGCGTATTGGGCCCTCTCCTCTTCCTTATTTACATAAATGACTTACCAGATGTAATTCAGTATTCTGAAGTACACCTATTTGCGGATGATACTAAACTAATACTTGATGTGCTTGACTTCTGTCCCCGAATGTTACAAGAAGATTTACAAGCCATGTATGACTGGTGCCAGGAATGGAAATTACAGTTAAACCCGGACAAATGCCAAATGATCTGTTTCACGAATCGCCATTCAGACTGCAACAGCAGTCAGTATCTCATAAACAACCAAACTGTCCAAGAGTCTACTTCAATCCGGGATCTTGGCATTGCAATTGACAAGTCATTTACATTCGAAAATCACTACAAAACCATCTGTGCTAAGGCATATAAGACTCTCCATCTAATTCGTCGCACTATGAATTTACATCAAGCAACAGTACACACCAAAAGACAGCTTTATCTATCACTTATAAGATCCAAACTAACATACTGTTCACAGCTTTGGCGACCACATTTAGTTAAACACTGCATGATGCTCGAGAACGTACAAAGACGATGCACCAAGATTATTACAAATGACTACACCTCTGATTACAAGACACGCCTTCAACAAATTGATTTACTCCCTCTCATGTACTGGTATGACTTACAGGATATTTTGTACCTTATCAAATGCTTTCAAAACCCCCCAGACAACATAAATATATTTGATCACATTGCCTTTACAACATCCTCCACCAGAAGTAGCAGCAACAACAAACTTGTCATCAGATATGCACGTACAACAAGTGCTCGTCATTTTTTCTTCCATCGTGTTGTCAGACTATGGAATGCTATGCCGCACATCAACCTAAATCTACCATTCAACTCAATAAAAAAATATCTAACCAGAGTCATGTATCGCAAATTTGAAAGATCATTTGATCCGAACAACTCGTGCACATTCCACTTTGTTTGTCCATGCTCACTCTGTCATCAGATCCCTACTTATAATTTTCTATAATTTTACCACCTACCAATTACTCATTTAAAGTAGCTCACTCTTACTTTTCTGTAATTAAATGGGCCTCAACAACATACACACTTAATTTCATACTTTTATCCAATGTCATTATACATCAACTACTAATTTGAATCTTTAATTCTTTTGTATACTCATGCATGCCCTGTTTATGTATGTTTTTACGATCTCGCTGTTGTAAAGGCTCCATCACATGTTGATGGTAGTCCTTCAGCCACTCCTCTCAACTTTACTTCACTGGTATCCCATTACGTACTTCTTTACATGGCTGTAAAGCAAAGTAATAATAATAATAATAATAATAGGGTCTGTGCGACGCGAGACTAGGTCTACATATCATAGATACTCCATGATATTATGCATACAGTACTAGTTCAATGATTCAAACTGGTGCTTTTAAGTCAGCCAGGGAATGCTAGAAAAAGGAGAAGATGCGTCGATTTGATGGATCGTATTCCCACCAAAGAAAATAACTGTTTCGTCGAGCTAAAAGAACGAGTTAAAAAGCTGCTTGCAGTTGTGAGGAATGAAGAGTAAAAAGTGATACTCTTGGAAAGACGGGTATCAGCAAAAGCAGAAGAACGCTCTTCTGAGAGGGGAAATCCTTCCGACCGTAACGGTCAGGCAATCAGCAACGTCTGCTGCATAGAGGAAAACAGTACATGCTAGATCGAATCACACTCTGTGTGTGTGTGTCTAGTTATCTATATGGTGTCACTGTGTGTGTGTGTGTGTGTGTGTGTGTGTGTGTGTGTGTGTGTGTGTGCGTGTGTGTGTGTGTGTGTGTGTGTGTGTGTGTGTGTGTGTGTGTGTGTGTGTGTGTGTGTGTGTGTGTAGACCTGTATTTTAATATATTATAGACTCCCCACAACTACAGCACATGCCTTTGTACGCCTGTTTGTTTATAGGGTAGTTCAATAGGTCTAAATCTGTTTTACTGCTGACCAGACATATCCCACTATAACTGCTGAGGGCCAGGAAAGTGTAGTCCGGCGTAGCCAGTCCCTTTTCCCGCATATTTCCGTTTACACAGAAAGCGTGTAAACGGAAATATGCGGGAAAAGGGACTGGCTACGCCGGACTAGGAAAGTGAGGGACCTCCCTCCCTTTTACTGCCCTTGGCCCTTAGTGGGACGGTCGTAGCAAGCCAGACTAGTTGAATGGTTGTGCACTGTGCCATGTGTTTTGTCAATCACGTATACATACAGACAGCTAGTGCAATCTTCTGATCTCTTTAATTCCCTCATCATCATCTATTTGTACCCTTCACTGCTGTTTGTGGTTGAAAATGATGATTGAAGTGATGTGTGTGTGTTTGTTTGGTATGTGTGTTCGATCATGTGTACATGTAGTCTCGTGTCCCCAGCCCCTTTCCCTAATTAGCAATTATAGGGAAAGGGGCTGGCGACGTGAGACTAGCGTATATGTGTGTGTGTGTGTGTGTGTGTGTGTGTGTGTGTGTGTGTGTGTGTACTCACTAATGAGGTTTCACTGCAGTCGAACCTCGTTAGTGAGTAGGCCTACACCTGGGGACCCTCCAAAATTGCTACTCACTATCAGTAGTACTTGCTAACCATATAGATTAGTATTATGGGTTGTAAGCTGGGGTGTAATATCCTTTTACTTCCTAACCAGGTATTACTCATTAACAGTGTTCACACTAGTGAGGTTCTACTGTACATGAGCTAGCGAGAAAGAATTATAAGGAGTACATACCATCCATCCACGCAGGAGTGTGAAACCCACTAGTATTAAGGAGTACATACCATCCATCCACGCAGGAGTGTGAAACCCACTAGTATCAAAGAGTACATACCATCCATCCACGCAGGAGTGTGAAACCCACCAGTATCAAAGAGTACATACCATCCATCCACGCAGGAGTGTGAATCCCACTAGTATGTACATATACTTCTTATCTAGTTGGACTGTAATGCAGTGAACGGTCCCCTGCTGTTATCAACACTAAACCCTAACTCAAATGCCCCAACGGTATCGAGATTGTATTTCATAAGCGCCCACACTAGACAACTTTTAGGGGAAACAAGACTTGGTATGAAAGGACTGCACACATTTGTATGAAGAGAAAAAAATCATTAAATTTTTCTATAGTGTAAAGAAAATATATACTCAGGTTGGTATTCTATATACTCTTGTGCATGCATTAATAGTGTGTGCTTTGAGTTTCTAAACCTAAAAAAATACGTAAAATTGGAAAAGTAAA
>CAUJGJ010000069.1:1355700-1365700 GCA_963170055.1 Halisarca cf. caerulea | reverse complement strand
ATACGTACATACATACATACATACACACATACATACATACATACACACATACATACATACATACACACATACGTCCATACATACATACATACACACATACATACATACATACACACATACATACATACATACACACATACATACATACATACACACATACATACATACATACACACATACGTACATACATACATACATACACACATACATACATACATACACACATACATACATACATACACACATACATACATACATACACACATACATACATACATACACACATACGTCCATACATACATACACACATACATACATACATACATACACACATACATACATACATACATACACACATACATACATACATACGTACATACATACATAAGGTACATGTTACTAATATGAGACAGATAATATTATAGGTCACAGTTGAGCATTTTGATAGTATAAAATAATTAATAAATAATAAAATAAAATGTATCATATATTGAAAAAATTTCTTCAATCGATCCAACTTGCCACCAGTGTGTATATGCAAGTTTACATCAAACTACTCAACTGTGTCCCATGATATTATCTACCTCTTAATGGTAGCATGTACCTTATATACATACGTACATGCATACATATGTTCATAAATACATACATACGTACATATGTACATACATACATACATACATACATACACACATACATACATACATACATACACACATACATACATACATACATACATACACACATACATGCATACATATGTACATGCAAAGGGGAGGGGCTTCAGCTCCCAAACTCCCACTGACCCCACCCCTGTATTCTGAAACAGCAAGACCTGGCAAGCAGGATATTATTTCCCATTTTTCCACTTGGTCAGAGATACCAATGCTTGTGTGTTGACAACAGTCTGAACCAGGAACAGGAATCAATTACAACACCACATGTTGCTTAGCAACATGGCCCATCACCATAGTAGTACACATGAACTTGCTTAGCAACACCTTTTCGAGTAGTCCCACAACTGGCTAGTGCACACCACTACAGTGAACAACATGCAACTTTAAGGAGGAAATAATTGCTGGATTCGATTCCAAAAGGACTTTTGCTCTGTTTTGCCTGGGGGAACTATGACCATTATAAATAACACTAGATGTTTCTATAGTACCTGATAACTGGACATACCAATGCACACTCAAACCTAACTCTCTGATCATTACAGACAGTGGCATCTCTCTAAAGCAGACACTTCTGCGATACTAGAAAATGTTACCAATATTGGCTCTGAGGTTTCCACCATTTAGAGGATATTTCACATGCATAGCTATCTACCCCTAGTAAAAAAGTTGCATAGTGTTTGTGGTGGTCAAAATTGCGTACTTTTTACCTCGCACAACATACCAATTCTATGGTATGTAGTTCTGATAAAATATTTTTAGTAAGGCCTGATTCTCTTCCCTGTATGTGCTGTTAGGATAAAGCTGCATGGGTAGTCCGGAATGGGACTTTAACTTTTGCTATAGATTAGCTGTTCAGTCATATTTGCCTCCGCTTAACTTCAAATACACGAGACAAACTGACAAGAAATAACGTAACAAAATATCAGAGGTACTTACTATCAGGGTTGGTTTATGTACATGAGGTATACACAGGGACAGAATGAGGAGTACTTACTATCCAGGAGTATGTACTAAACCAGGCACTTACTATCAGGGTTGGTTTATGTACATGAGGTATACACAGGAACAGAATGAGGAGTACTTACTATCCAGAAGTATGTACTAAACCAGGTACTTACCAAGCAAGTCCCACTATCTCCCAGCAATAACTCAAGACCCACTTTATGCAAACAAAAGTACAAACCGCAACGAATGTTCTCGCCACAAACGATATTGGCAAGCAGATGCGAACAAAGGAACGCTTACGTTTTCTCTGGGAAGAAGAGCTTCGCGATCGTCTTCTAGTTTATCGTGCCAACTGCCGTATAAATAGCAAGGACAACAAGAACAGCATCCGTCACGATCGCATGGGCACATGAAACAGCAACATGCGTAGTAAAGAAACTCGGAGATCTCCTCCTGCGAGCAGAGAAAAAGTAAATCACGTCAACATACGTACATATCTTGTAGCACTAAACGTTTCCACTTACCCTCAAAGACGCGTCCTCTTCCATTCTCCCAAAAGACACACTATTTTCCTCGCTTGAACGCGTGAAGTATAGATTGTGTTAGGTCCGGCCAATCACTCCAGGATCAAGGCTAGGACTCGATCGTCGCACTGGGAAACGCACGCACAAACAAAGAAACTGCAAGCGTGAAACTGACAAACTGCGAACAGCTTATTTTGACTCCAAAATGGAAAACTGCAAGTTGCAATGCGAATGGGCAGCTCCTAAGGGAAAGTCCCATAAATCACGTGATCTATATCTGACGCGTGCTATCAATCTCGCCCATACTCAGCGAAGTGGACGTACAGGAAACCTGCCGTTCTTTATTCTCAGCACCATGTCCAGGGCATCTGACAACGTGTTCCCGGATGGAGAGGAGCAGTATGATTTTCTGTTCAAAATTGTTTTGGTTGGTGATCCTGGAGTAGGCAAAACTTGTGTTGTTAAGCGATACAAGGACGGCGTCTTCTCCGAGCGGCAAGCCAACACTATTGGTGTCGACTTTACTTTGAAAAATATTGAAGTATACGGGAAAAAGATTAAGGTGTGTGTGTGTGTGTGTGTGTGTGTGTGTGTGTGTGTGTGTGTGTGTGTGTGTGTGTGTGTTTGTGTGTGTGTGTGTGTGTGTGTTTATGTGTGTGTGTGTGTGTGTGTGTGTATGTGTGTGTGTGTGTGTGTGTGTGTGTGTGTGTGTGTGTGTGTGTGTGTGTGTGTGTGTGTGTGTGTGTGTGTGTGTGTGTGTGTGCATGTGTACGTGTATGTGTGTGCATGCACACATATACGTGTGTGTGTGTGTGTGTGTGTGTGTGTGTGTGTGTGTGTGTGTGTACATGTGCTTGTGTTATTACTGCCTTTGTTATGGAATAAATAATTTTTTTTCATTGCATATTGAATATTTTTCTAGTTTTGTATCCCTGTCAGGGGCAGCAGCACATGGAGAGCAGGGGGACTTGAGCCCCCCCCCCCCACCCCCCACTTTTGAGATAAGGTTATATTAAGAGATATAACTTTTTGTAACCAATGCATATCTGTTCATAATAGAGACACCACTTTTTGGGGCTACCGCTGCCCCTGCCTGTTCTTTGTCTCATTGTGTTCACCCCTTGCTGCTCTACTGTGTCAGAGTGTCTAGAATAATAGCCACTCGTTAAAGACTTTCCTTGTCTCAATGCATACGCTTATTGATACTAATGCCCTGGTGATCACGTCCACGAGTGTTGTCTCGCTCTACGCAGAGTATTCATGCATGATCCACCTAGTGGAGTGCATCCTATCCTTTCCTTCAGTTTTGTGATGTACGTAATTCCTCGGTCAGAAAGGAATTAGAGTGAAATACCGCTGCTGTGTAGTTGCTTAACACGGAATTGCTTTTACCATGAAAAACTAGTCAAGCCTCACTTGACGTCAGAGCATAACTTGTAGTACTGCTTACAAGATAAAATTTGAGCACATTTCCCTGAGTTTCGTGTGGAAGAGGTTCAGCTGTATGCCTTGAGGAAAGGGTCTATGACTACAGTCTATGGTTGCAGTCTATTCTCGTGGTTAAGTTGGTAAATGTAACAATTAGCAATTGAATACATGGGCTTGTACAAGGTGTAATTTTCTTGAATTTTGGTTTGTAACCTTTTTGTGATATTTTGTTATTTTCATTTGATTCTTGTAGCTTCAAATATGGGATACAGCTGGTCAGGAAAGATTCCGAACAATTACACAAAGCTACTATCGTAATTCAAATGGGGTGAGTGAGTAGTGAGTAGTGTGTGTGTGTGTGTGTGTGTGTGTGTGTGTGTGTGTGTGTGTGTGTGTGTGTGAGTAGTGTGTGTGTGTGTGTGTGTGTGTGTGTGTGTGTGTGTGTGTGTGTGTGTGTGTGTGTGTGTGTGTGCATGTATGTACGTACATTTGTCAAATGGTTTCATGTGATCTGTGTACTGATGCTGCACACATCTCCTCTTTCATCCACTCATTGCACAACAATGTTGTCCATTGTTGTCCTTTGCTCCCACTTCTGCTTCTATAGGTCATCTTATGTTACGACATTAGCAAGCTGGACTCTTTTCACAACATGAGAAGGTGGTTTGATGAAGTGAAGAAATTTGCCGGGGAGGACATTGTAATAGTGATCTGTGGTACCAAACTTGATCTTGTTCGGCAGTCACTCAGTCTGCGGCAGGTAAGCTTGGAGGAAGCTAGAGAGTTTGAATCAAAGGACCCGAGAGTTGTTGATATTGTAGAGACATCGTCTAAGGAAGATACAAACATCGACACCACCTTTCATGCCCTTGCATCGAAGCTGGTGGAGAAGTATGAGCGTGTGAGACCTTCACGACCACAAGAAAGTATCAAATTGGATTATTCCATTGACCCTACATCAACCAGGCAGGTTGAAGGAGGAAATTCTTGCAACTGCTAAGGAGGGATCCTGCAGCTGCCGAAGAGAAAAAACAGCTGTTGTTTGTATTTTCTGTAATTAATTATTGTTATCAGGAGATTGTAAATTTTTACTTCTGTCAACATTTTGGTACGTGAGTGTATCACAACTACTGCTGTGTGCATGGATGTATACTTTATTTGTGTAGAATATACTTAACCTGCTTCATTTATTTATTGATTCACACGATGTGTGGGAAAGTGTTGGTACGTATGCAGACTACTGTGAAACCTCTATAATAAGGACACTATTTGGACCACAGTAAGCTGTTCTGTGCAGTGAAACCTTTATAATAAGGAGACTATTTGGACCACAGTAAGCTGTTCTGTACAGTGACACCTCTATATAATAAGGACACTATTTGGACCACAGTAAGCTGTTCTGTACAGTGAAACCTTTATAATAAGGACACTATTTGGATCACAGTAAGCTGTTCTGTACAGTGAAACCTATAAGGACACTATTTGGATCACCATTAACTGTCCTGTTTGATATATATGGAGGTATACGTGTCCACGTCCTTATTTTGGAGGTCTATGTGTACGCATGTCAATGCAAAGGACTTCAATGGGACAGAGCAGTGGTGTCTTCTTGTAAAGAAGGTACGTGGCTGCATTTCAGAGGTACGTGTTCGTCAATATAGAGGTTTCGATATCTGTAGTGCTGCAATTAGCAAGCCTTTCATGCGTGTAAGCAGGAATGCTAGGTGTAAAATCCCACCTCACTTACTGAATGGAGTCCCATGCTGATGTATACAGTCGCACGCCTACTGTAGTAAGCTATGTCTCATGTACTCTGCTATAACAGGAATTACATGAAATGTATCAGAAAACATACATAATCACTACCTATTGATGAAAAATGATCCTGATGAAGAAGCCCACATGAATGAAACTAGAATTGTGTTGGATTATTTTGAAATGCCAAGTGGGCACAGAATGGGCTCAATAGCTTTCAGCAAGCATTCAATTCTGTTGAGGATAACAAATATTGTGCTATGCAATGAAGGACCACCTGACTATAGAGACCACTGTAGGCTGGTCTGTGAAGCACTTTAGCCACAAAGCAACCTGGCAGTTGAGAACGCCTGAGAACTAAGGACAGTATAAGCATAGGTTTGAGTATCTAGGGCACAAGGCAGAGATGCCAACCTAATAAATCTGCATGAGTGAGGCTTGTTCTCAGCATGAGTGAGATTTCCCATGACAGGAGTGCGACCTGTTGATGCCAGCGAATAACAACACCTGTGTGTTCAAGCGTACAGTAACAGGTATGCGTGCTTAAACTCAGGTGTTGTTATGACATGCCCAGTACAATGTGGGGTGTACATGAAATGTTTTTGCGGCAAACTGTGCACCTGAAGGCGTATTGGTCTTCCTGTACATGGTCAATGAATGGCCATTCCTTTGTCCAGTGCGATTGAAACTGAATCCTAAGACTCATGCTCTGCTAATTATGCGCATAGCACTTGGCAAAAGCTGTGACAGAAGTCAGAAGGGTGTGAATTGACTGTAGGAATGAATGATCAAGGCCTGGTATATGTATGCCTAGGATGGCCATGCAGCTGATAATACAGCAGTTTTGCTGACTCAAGAGTGACAAAATGGAATAGATTAATCACTATAGGTTGTTCTGTACTGTAATTGGCCACAGGGGTGTACTCTTCCTTTGAGTGCATTGTGTTGTCTGTAATCTGGGCACAGGCTATGAATAGTTATTAGGGAGTCCGAGTGAGGCAGTCCCTAAAGTGGTCTTCATTCACAGGTTCTGCTGTATTAGTGTTGATTGCATCATTCACTTTTACGATTGCATAATCCGCGCTTGCTCACGTGCACCGTCGCTTACAACAAATCCCCCACGTGATTTGGGCATTGACTCAAAGAAGTGGAGCCTTCTACGCTTCAAAGATGTCCAGTGGGGAGAAAAGCCGTCTAATGAATAAAGCTTCAGAGAGAGACAGCCATAGAACCTCGCCGAGGGATGACGAGTCAGGTCTTTACAGTATAAGGTCGGACGTTTCCGAGCCCACTTACAAGAGCGGAACACAGTTAGTTCTCAGCAGTGTTGACTCGCTTTTTAAAAATTTAATTTTTACAATAAGTAATTATTTATGCCGATTTTTGATAAAAGTGGCTCTTCCTACCCAATAACTGCAGACATACTGTGCAAACTGCCATAACATCTCCTGTTGTAGAGACACAGATAATTTAAAGCGTTTTACATTACCTGTGGGGGAGACATTACCTGTGGGGGAGATCAGATTCTAATTTCTCTGGTATTTTGAGCATTGTCAACTTTCACATGTTATTTTGTGTTTGCAGTGAAATTCCTTCGTTCTTCAACTTCGTTAAAGCATCCATTGGTTCGGGGTCGTTTGTTCTCCCCTGGGCTATGAAGCAGAGTGGAATCATTGTAGGATCAGCAGGTCTCATTCTGCTAGGGGTTGTAAGGTGGGTGACACACTCTGGTTGCTGTATTGCATTATGTGTAGGCCATATTGCATCATGTTATGGTTGTATTGCATCATTCAGTAGCTGTATTGGATCATCTGGTGGTTGTATTGCATGATCAAGTAGCCATATTGCATTATCCCACCACTGTATTGCATTATACAATGACTATATTGCATCATCTGGTGGCTGTACTTGACACTGTATTGTGCCATTGGACACCACTGTTGTATCATCTGTTACCCATTTGTGACTAAATGGACATAGGACTAGACAGGTGATTAGATGATGACACACTAGATAATTATGTACAACAGTGGTATGGGGTTGCTCATAAAGGGAAGGTTACACATTTTGGCATGTTTGGAGGACCTATTGACTTTTTTGTTGTTGGGGGGGGGGAAGTGTCCATGGTTTCATGAGTAGAAATGTACTTGTAGTTGAGTTGAAATGTTCTTGTGGTTGAGTTCAGATGTTGTTGTGGTTGAGTTTGGGGGAAACATACCCATAGTTTTGCTATACAGATAAAACTCTGTTCTCTCTCCCTCTCCCTCTCAGTGCGTACACAATGCAGCTGCTAATTCAGTGTAAGCAAAGGGCCTCCCGTGGTTTGCCGCCAGAGAGGAAACGAGAGTTCACCTTTACCGATGTTGGTCGGGTGGCAGCTGGCACTGTGGGAAAGTGGAGTGTTGATTTCTCGGTCATTCTCTGCAACATTGGCGTATGCGCCGGCTACACTGTCTTCATTGCAAGCAACTTGAGGGTGTGTGTATGTGTACATACATGAGGGTGTGTGTATGTGTACATACATGTATGTGTCTGTATAGCAGAATTGTACATACAGTGAAACCTGTCTAATCCGACACCCATTGGGGAATGTAAAACAGTGCTGGATTAGCAGATTGCTGGGTTATAGAGGTCAGTTTGTAAGGTAAATTAATGGTCAGTGCCAGAGAACCTTGACCGGTTTAGGAGAATGCTGGTTTATAGAGGTGCTGGATTAGACAGGTTCCACTGTACTTCACTCTATTCTGATATGTATGTACGTACATACATACATAAGTGTGTCTGTAAAGTGGAATGTGTGTCTGTATTAAGGATCTGTTTTGATTTATGATTTGATTTGTGTATTTATCAAGCCTCACATAATACGTGCACTGGTTGTCACTGTTATGTATGTAAAATTGTCATAGTAAAATAAAAGTAAAAAGAGTAAAAATTGTTAGTACTCAAAGGGCGCCCACAGTAAACATGCAAAGTACGCTATTGCCTACCATATTTGTAAGGCCTAGTTTAAAAAGAACTTTCAATCTGATACAAATCTACCTTAAGAGTAATATCATATCCATAAAACACTAAAATACATCTCCAACGACAAGTGATATATTCCTTGTTTCATTTTTGGAATATTTTCGTTTTGCACAAAGTCACATTTCCACTAATTCAAGTGTGACAGCGCCTAAAAGTTCGCCATTTCACCATTGCGCAACAACTTATATACATTTTAATCATGACTAATGTTGTTTCAAAAGGACACAGGCTTGGTTTCAGGGTTGACACAAACCTGTTTAGCATCAGCTGCAAAGGAGTAGCTGGTATATATTTGTTTAATTGGGGGGGGGTATCCAATTACTACCACCATCCCAGGTTCTATGTATGTGTTCAAAGTCTAGCTTTACTCTTCGATATGTTTGAGCACAATTTAAATGCTAGTGTATATTATTTGTGCGTACCAAGTTAATAATCCTGCGGGCGCCCTTGGTACTGACAGAAAACTAACTATAGATCTGTACACACTACTTCGTACAGTCACATCTGATTTATCCAACACTGGTTTATCCGGAAATCTCATTTTTATAAATCCCCATCGCTAAACTGTCACAATTTTACCTAATTTATCCGACACCTGATTTATCCGACACCTGATTTATCCGACACCTGATTTATCCAACACCTGGTTTATCCAACACCTGGTTTATCCAACACCTGATTTATCCAACACCTAACCTATCCGACACCTGATTTATCCGACACCTGATTTATCCGACACATTAATGGGGAACAGATACCGTCGGATAAACCAGGGCCCACTGTATTTTGACATACTGTGTGTGCTTTAATTTTCGTGGTGTGTATATTTGCTGGTTTATGCTTTTAGTGATTTTCGTGTTTTTTATATTTGCGGACGGCCATGTTTTGCCATATTGCACAAGAGTCCAATCTAAATTTTTTTGCGGGTGTCAACTTTTGTAGATGGTTTCCAATCCACAAATACTGCAAATATAAAACTGCGAAAATTGAAGCATATTCGTTATACATACGTATGTACATGTGCCTATGCCGTAGAACTGTATAGACTTCACTGTGTGTATTTTGACATGCGAAGGTGTGTGTGTGTGTGTGTGTGTGTGTGTGTGTGTGTGTGTGTGTGTGTGTGCGTGTGTGTGCATTTCAACTGTGCTCCCTGCAATTTCATTGTGTTAAATGTACAACTGCTCTTGTTTGTATGTAGTGGGCAATAACTTGCCTTCCAGTTGGAGTCAATCCGGCCAACCCACAGCTGAATGTGCAGGACTTCGAAGTGTACCTCTGTCTTCTCCCCATTCTGATTCTGTTAACCTTTCTCCCCTCCTTCAAGTACCTGGCTTACGCTGCCTATGTTGGGTTCATCTTCCTTGTGGTTGCGATGATTGTGAGTTCTCTCTCTCTCTCTCTCTCTCTCTCTGTGTGTGTGTGTGTGTGTGTGTGTGTGTGTGTGTGTGTGTGTGTGATTGTCATTAAATGTGTTTTGAGCATCTCTGCATATGGGTGTACAGTGGGACCTCTACCGATTGACAATTTTCTTGGAACTAGTAGATTAGTAGGTGCCCTATGGTACACAAACACTAGTGCAGATACTAATTTACACACGCACGCATGCACACATGCACGCACGCACGCATGCACACACACACACAC
>CAUJGJ010000069.1:1345700-1350700 GCA_963170055.1 Halisarca cf. caerulea | reverse complement strand
TGTGTATTTCTGTATATGAAATGCAATTAGAATTGATTCTCATGCAGCTATGCAGTGTTTCCCCCAGTCTATCTGGAACAGGGTGGCGGCATGCACCCGCCCCGTTGCTTTTCTAGCTGCAAGTTTTAAAACAATTATATAATTAAGTTGAATCTAACCCCAGGCCGCCCATGGCCCCTCAGGCATGCATATAATATTATGCATGCTTGATGTGTGTATAAATTATAATGAAATTTAGAATATATACAATAATTTAATACATATAACCCATGCACTGAGTGATTAATTATTACATGTGACGTATATATAGAAATAACATAATCATACATTGTGTGCAAAGTATCCCATAGTGTGTTATAATCTAATTAACGACGCACAGAGCTGCAATGAGTCAACAGATCATGCAAATAACAGAATTAGGTGTAGGATTTCAAGCAATATAAGAATTGTACACATATACCATACACACGCGCGTGCATGCCATTGTGCGGAGGATTAATTACATGCAGTTTATACATGCATAGTCTGTATGATATACTGCACACGTACAGTGAGGAATACACACACACATGCACATACACCAGTGAACAGTTACGCATGTACGTAAAATACGAACTTCATGCAGGTTACAATAAAAATAGTTTCACAGCACATACGTATACATGTGATACAGTTGTGCATTGTATTGTGAATGCATTTTTTTTCTGGGAACTCTCTAAATTAGACTATGTCGGCTTGCAAAAGGTGCGCACTGAGTGGATCAATACACCCGATACACAGGGTTGAACAAGTGTGACTAATTGTTAACTGCTTGAAAATCTCTGAAAGTACGTCGTGTTCAAGTCCATCTGTGGGCCACCCGGAAGATGCGATAGTGAAGGGTCGTTGAGGTATATGCTGGAGTGATCGTAGTGCTGAAGAGGAGGTGGAACGATCATTTGTTGTTGCTGTTGTTGTCGTTGTTGCTGCTGCTGCTGATGTTGTTGCTGATGCGAATGGATCCATAGCGACAATGTGGTGTTGGCATCCCGTAGTAACCTACGCAACGTTTCGACTTCTGATTTCAATACTTCAACCTCCTTACGCAAAATGACGTTTTCTTGCTCTGCTAACTTAGCAGTCTTAATCTTGTCCGCTTGCTTCATTCTTTTGAACTCCAAAGATTTGGATGAAAGGTAGCTATTCTTGGCTGACACTGATGAGTGGACGGATACCGATATATCATCACTTTCGTGTTCATCAGAGATTGGGTAAGAGTGAGCTTTTGAGTTTGATTCGCTCCCTGTGAATTAAGACAAGAAAAAAGAAAAATGAATTGACTGCAAATACACAGCTTTCCAGACATATGTATGCATATATGTATGTATGTATGTACATAGATGCTGTTACTGCCTTGTGTGTGTGTGTGTGTGTGTGTGTGTGTGTGTGTGTGTGTGTGTGTGTGTGTGTGCGTGTGTGTACGTGTGTGTGTGTGTGTGTGTGTGTGTGTGTGCGTGTGTGTGTGTGTGTGTGCATGTGTGTTACATCTGTATATATGTAAATATCATACACACACACACACACACACACACACACACACACACACACACACACACACACACACATTACACACATGCGCACGCTACAGTATGTTATCAAACTGTCGTGTCATGTGGCGTAATCACAAGAGACAAGCACGCGAGGTCTTACGCTGTTAAATCAGTATTACAAGCCTGGCTAGAAGCTCAAAGATAATAGAAATCTAATCTTGTCAGCACGAAATACTATAGATTGCACGAATTAGTGTTCTTGTCAGATGATTCCACTTTTCACTGACCTGCAGAAACAATGTGCTAAATGCTCTCAAAGTGAACTGACCACATAATACGTATATGACAGCAATTTAAGAGGTCATCGTGAGACCACCTGCACAGCACAGTGTTCTCGCCAGCCATTTTAAGCAGGGCGGACCTCCCTGCCTAATTTTTGACTTGTATACCATGTTTTACTGTAAGTACAATCGATTCCTTCCTGCACATAAGGACCACCTGTACTTAAGGACCGCCTGTACGTACATAAGGACCACCTGTACATAAAGACCACCTGTACTTAAGGACCGCCTGTACATAAGGATCACCTGCACATAAGGACCACCTGCATATAAAGACCACCTGTACATAAAGACCACCTGTACTTAAGGACCACCTGTACATAAGGATCACCTGTACTTAAGGACCACCTGTACATAAGGATCACCTGTACATAAAGACCACCTGTACTTAAAGACCACCTGTACTTAAGGACCACCTGTACATAAGGATCACCCATCCACAAAAACACTGTACAGAGGGTTAAAGACATTACAAATGAATATACATACGGTCAAACCTCGTTAGTGAGTACACTTGGGGACCCTCCAAAAGGCTACTCACTATCAGTAGTACTTGCTAACCAGATAGATTAGTATTATGGGTTATAAGCTGGGGTATCATATCCTTGTACTTCCTAACCAGGTATTACTCATTAACAGTGTTCTTACTAGGATATATATTACAGTAAAAAGTCACTAAATAGAACCTTGATTTTCCTGTATATGAATAGCACATTGTACCTCTGTACAAGGACTACCTGTCCACAGAAAAGCAAGTCTGTGGCTGTAGGGTGGTCTTCATAGACAGTTCTCACTTCACCAATATTTAGTCCCTCCCCCCCCCCCCCCCCCCCCCCCCCCACCACAACACCCAACGTATGTACGTATATGAAGTACTTATTAAGTTCTACTGTTAATTGAGAAATTGCCTGCTTTTATGGCTCCTGTCTAGACTGGTACGTACACATGATATAGGCATTGAAAGAGCATCAGATTATCAAGCATAAGGAGTACTCATGTGTCTACACTTGTATAATGCATGTGTGGCACTTCTCATATAGAAAAACGTCCAGTTTACGGGCGATGACCGCGTGACTGACTGCCTGCCTGACCGCCCGAACAACAATTGAACGACCATGTGACTGGCAGTGACGTTTCGCAAGAGATCAAAACACCCACTCTCTCTTTCTCTAAAGACTTTTCAAATTTGAGAAAAAAGTCTGAGTCGTCAGGCTCCATTGGTGATTTATCTTCTGAAATATTCGAAGTATCTTCTTTGATCGCTGGATTGGGGTGAGTCCGTTCTAACTACTTGCAATATCACTTTGGAAATGCGACATATCACTAGGATGCAAATAGCAGTAGCTCCGCAGTCTTGCTTGTTCCTTGAAAGTATTAGTGACGTTTGCTTGAAGTTTCAGCGAAGTTCGTTCGAAGTTTGAGTTAAGTTTGCACAAAATTTTCGTATGGTGACCTCGAAGTTTCAGCAAAAATCGTTCAAAGCTTCAATGAAGTTTACGTGAAGTTTATTCTGTGCAATCGAACATAATTTCTGTGCATACTGTAGTTTGAATACACCATTTCTCGCCATTTCTTTCTTCCTTGACTATTGGCATTGCATAACGACCGTGACGTTTTATTACGCATCACGAAATGACGCTGTTCAAACTGATAATTGACTTCTGACTGAGTGCTGATTGACTGACTGAATGACTGACGCCGTGCTGGATGATTTTCTATGAGAAGAACCGTATGTATGCATGTCTGTTGGCTGCACATATGGTCTGTGTGCTTGTGTGTGTGTGTGTGTGTGGTTGTGTGTGTGTGTCCGCGAACGCAGCCAGCATGCAGGTGTGTGCTTGTGAGGTGAGACTGAACTGATGCACTTATTAACCTACCTAATTGAACAGATAATCAATAGTTGCTCTAATAATTAGGCTCCATTAAATCTTACAAAAATACAAAAATCTCCCATATGTTCTAATGCTTATTCTAATAGAATTTATATATTAGATTAGACCAATTAGGCCAACATGATGCAACTAATGATATAAAAGGATTAAGAATTACAAATTGTGGGAGGGACAGCCAAACCCTTGAACAGAACACATCCACTGCAAGGAGGTTGTCTCAGCTGAAGGACAAGGTGTATGTTGTCTTAGCTGAAGGACAAGGTGTATGTTGTCTTAGCTGAAGGACAATGTGTATGTTGTCTTAGCTGAAGGACAATGTGTATGTTGTCTCAGCTGAAGGACAAGGTGTATGTTGTCTCAGCTGAAGGACAATGTGTATGTTGTCTCAGCTGAAGGACAAGGTGTATGTTGTCTCAGCTGAAGGACAACAGTGTTACCTGTTAGTCGGACAACCATTCTGCTGTACATGCATACATTGTATGTCTGTTGTACACGTGTGTAGGTGTATGTACATACGTACGTACATTGTACGTCTGCTGTACACGTGTGTAGGTGTATGTACATACGTACGTACGTACATTGTACGTCTGCTGTACACGTGTGTAGGTGTATGTACATACGTACGTACATTGTACATCTGCTGTACACGTGTGTATGTATATGTACATACGTACGTACATTGTATGTCTGCTGTACACGTGTGTAGGTGTATGTACATACGTACATTATACATCTGCTGTACACAAGGGCAAACACACATGTAATAGTGTTGTGTGATTAGATCGATTATTAGATTAATCGATTTGTGACAACTTGTAATTGTTGCAATCGATTACCATGAGAAATCGACAATTACTTGAATAAATTGCAAAAATAGCACAGGTCATGGATAAAAATATAGGAAAACTGACACCAAGCATTTAAAGCCTCTCAAGAATAACACCAGTGACATTATCACCGCTAAGAAAACATGTCTAGACACTGAAAATACATCCATGTTGTATTTTTTGGTTGAAAACTTGTAACGATGTACTAATTGTGGTGAGTACTTTATTCAACACATCTTAATTTGATACTGCGTTTTTAGGCTTTTAGCTTTTCCTTTTAGTTTGATCACCTACAGCTTTTGTGTTGACTAATCGAAGTATCACGATTACTTTCAATGTTGATCAGTAGTAATCGGCAATGCTGATTTTTCATTAATCGCACAACACTAGTATGTAACACATTGGACACGT
>CAUJGJ010000069.1:1335700-1340700 GCA_963170055.1 Halisarca cf. caerulea | reverse complement strand
GTTACAGTACGTACTGAGCTGTAATCTAGCTTCTGAGCACTGCAGCACATCTACGACACTGGCGTCCACCCCACACCCCACCCCAGCCCCCAGTGTGCATATATAGCAGTCAGTTATACAGTTCACCCACACAGTATGTATATTAGGACATATCCTGTATACTGTTTATACAGGTGGGATTGCTGCGGCTGAAATGCATTGCTGATTGATGGAGGGCGAAGCCCAATATAATCAGGACTGTTTTTCTGCTGCAGCCCACCTGACACGATATTATTGTTATACAGGGAAACCAGTATTAAAGGAAGCCTCTGAAGTGCAGAAACCTCCAACACCACTGCTCTGTTGTATTTGAAGTCCCTCACGTTGAAAGGTGTACAGTTGAATCCTCCGATAAAGGACAGCTTACTGTGGTCCCAGTGGTGTCCTTATTATAGAGGTTACGGTACAGGACAGCTTACTGTGGTCCCAATGGTGTCCTTATTATAGAGGTTTCACTGTACAGGACGGTTAACAGTGGTCCCAATGGTGTTCTTATTATAGAGATTTCAATGTAACAAATTGTATCCTGGCAACAGTTGGCTGTTGACTGTTCAATTTAACCACTTACCTTACCAATTGACACAAAGTAGGAAATGTGCTGATTATCAGTGACCTGTGTGTACCCCACCACAACAGCACATGTCTACTTTTGATCCACCTGTAATTAGCCCATGCACTAAGATATTATTGTTTAGAACATAATTGGAGATTCTGAAACTTAGGCCCAGTATCTACAAAGAGCTGAGAGGTACAGTATTTGCAAGTAAATCTTTCACGAAATTTCAAGCTATTCTGCATCCTCAGTGCTGTGGCTTCTTCATACCTTCAATTCGAGGTGGCTTTTTTCACAGAACCTTTTTCGTAAATATTGCAGCGGTCTTCCACCCATTGCTATAGGCGACCCTGAATTACTGCCAATACCACTGACAGAAGCACACAGCTGTTTATGCGCAAGTCTCTGTTGCAATTGGATTTGTACAAAAATGTTCAAAACAGTGTATCTTTGTGTGTTACTATACATGGTAGGATGTGAGGTACATGGTAGGATGTGACATACATTTTGGTTGGGTGTTTCATTAGCTGCAGAGAAATAATGGCTTATCACAATCAATTGATGTTATAAATATGTATAGTGGAATCTCCGAATAAAGGACACTTTGGGACAGCCATTTTGTCCTTTGTAAGGAGGTTGTCCTCTTTGGGAAAATAATGTATTGGAACTATAGGGAGGAAATGTCTTGGAGCCTAAAGCTGTGTCCTTATTTCAGAGCGTCCACTATCAGAGATGTCCCTGTTATAATTATAATTGCAGGCCCTTGGTGAAGACTTGTCTCCTTAACTACTGTCACAAGGTTGTCACAAGACAAATGTGACGTCAGGAAAACAGGAGACTCGAAGGGGATTTCAGTCGAGTGCTGCAGATTGTGTTTCGTTATTCTTTTTGTGGCTGTTTCAGTGTCTACCGATCACTGAAGTTCTACAATTGGCCTATGCTCTCGTAGTCACTAATCCACTTAAATCCACTTGTAACATTCCCATAGTCATGAAGGAACACACGAGTAGCACGGCACTCCCTGTTTTAGGTGTTAGTATTGTACCAAATACCTTGTCAGCCACAAAATGCTCCTCAACTTCCACAAAGTGGGCACTATTAGGTCACATATATATACCACATACACTTCAATTTCCACAAAGTGGACAGGTCATATATACCACATGCACTTAAATTCTTGCTGGGTGTAACTTTTACAGATCTTGGGTTTTACATAGCGATTTTCATGTTTTACATGTTTTCAGCAGACAGCCACATCTATGTGGTACGGGTGCATGCGGCGCACGGTTATCAGAACGGTGATGCAAATTGTGCGCATCCGGCATAGGGTTGTCAATGTGTTAATACTGATGATTCTGTATGCTACACTCATATGTGCTATGTCAAATAGTGTGCGTAATATTACTGCTATTCAAATTTCTCTGATTTATCCACAGGAGATATTCGCTTGGTTGGTGGTAGTACTGCAAACGAAGGTCGCGTAGAAGTGTTTGAGCGTGGACAGTGGTACACAGTCTGCGGCAAAGGCTGGGACCTGTACGAAGCAAACGTCGTATGCAAACAACTGGGATATGAGGGTGCTGTAGCAGCTACAAGTAATGGTAGCTTTGGAGAGGGAACAGGTGGACAGTGGGAGGTGGAGTTTCACTGTACAGGGTCAGAGGGTGGGCTGGTGGTTTGCCATACTATAGAGGCATTCTGCTCTCACAGTGAAGATGCTGGTGTTGTATGTTCTGATGCAGGTGAGAGTACACTGAATGCATGTGTGTGTGTGTGTGTGTGTGTGTGTGTGTGTGTGTGTGTGTGCGTGTGCGTGCGTGCGTGTGTGCATGCGTACGTATGTGCATGTGTTTGCATAACACACATGAATTTTCTTTGTTCATGTGAATATAAATAATATCTTTTACCTTAGAAAGAAGCACTTCGCCATCATCTGACAGCAACTGCTTTGTAGTCATTGGTGTGCTGGTGGGCTTAACTGTTCTCTGTATCGTTATAGGGGGGCTATACCTATTGTACCTCTTAGTAAGCTGCATAAGAGAGAGGCATACTGTTGAAAGAGCTTACATTGATAGGGATGGGGTATTCACGCGATCTTCCCAAGGGCCCTTCAACCCACATGTCCAAGTGCACTTGATTGGATCAAGTAGGGCACCGACGTCACATACAATGCCACCAAGATTGTACATCCAATCATCAGTTCCCCCACCAGAGATGTTGTCGTCCTCTGGAATGGAACCAAGACGCCTGCCTTTACACACTAATCTTGTGCCTGTGGATTCAACCTACACACGTACTGACGATGTCGACCCACCACAAGTCCCAGAGGGTGTAGTGTTGTCATCATTGGGGACACACGGTGATCAGTCATCAGACGGAGAATACTGTAAACTGAAGCGTGAAAGTGCATGCTGAATTGAACACACTTGGGAACTGGGATTTGTGATTTGTCCTATATAGGGATGATTGATTTCATCCCATTTTCACGCAGTATTGCTAAAGTATGCCATCATGCAATTTAGCTTTGCTTTGCACTCGAATGATTTAATTAGTATGGCTGTTTGATTTCTCATTTTTTCTCTTTATACTTTCTGGAATATTTACACGGAATTAGAACTGAGTAGAAAAGACAATAATTACTTAACATCAATATCGGGTTGATTATCATCTTCATATTGTTACTTTTCTTATACAATGCAATCAATGAGTCAGACATTTATCTTCATATATATCTGTTTATACCCTAAGGTTCGGTTACTGGGTGCTTTTGCATATATTTGTATTAACACCTTTGACTTTTTTTATACATGCAATGTGATTGGAATTGAAATATGAATTTGATGAATCACAAATGCCTTTAGCTATATGAGAGCCATAAAAGAACTGAATAAGTTATATAGACAACTCTGAGGTAAGTACTAAAAATATCAGTTTCATTGTCGTGTTCATTCTATATTATTAATTGAATAATTGTCATGGCTTTATCTGAGAATCATTTATCGGACTGGTATTGTTTTCTACCCTTAGCTAGTCTGGGGTTCCAGACCCTTCGTTTGCAGCTCCATGTTTCTGACATCATCGCCCCGCCCAAAGGTTGAGTCTGGATACCCCAGACTACCCCTAGCTTGCTATATGCTGTGAAGTACAGTGGAACTCCTATATAACCTCAGAATAAAGGACACTTTGGGACAGCTCCATTTGTCCTTTGTAAGGAGGTCCTCTTTATAACCTCAGAATAAAGTACACTTTGGGACAGCTCTATTTGTCCTTTGCAAGGAGGTCCTCTTTAGGAGGCTCACAATGCAGTGGAACTATTGTAATAAGTAGGATGAATTATGGGACATCAAGTCTTGTCCTTTGTAGAGAGGTTTATTGTACTGTGTCCTTATTTGGGAGAGTCCACTATCGGAGGTCCCACTATATGGGGGGGGGGGGGGGGGGGGGGAAATTCCATTATTATTCATGACAAAACAAGTACAACACTCTGACACAGGCGTAAAAACATGCAATTGATTCAACATGTTGTGTACCTGACAAGCATATTGCACGTGTGATGAGAATGCGAGTTACATAATGACAGATTACTTAATAAAGGTTTGTTCCTGTAAGTACCGTGAAAATATGACTAAATAAGTTTTTGTACTAGATAAGAGCGGAAGGTTGGTGGTCCATGTCTCACTTCGTCTTGCTTCAAAGATGAACTTTGAACAATATGATACTGTTCAGTACAGTAAAGGAAAAATGATATAATATTATATTGTCATAGATGTGAGTACATATTATATACATACCTATAGAACCCGCGTCACGTGATCATAGACCATACGTACTACTAGGCATTATATTATAATGTGCAAGGCATAATAATAATATTATCACAATTAATTCATGACTATAATATTATATAATGCGTATGAATATAAAAAAATAGTATAAAATACCGTATAGGCTTGCGTAGAAATTATTACTTCCTGTCACAGTCCTTGCCCAAAGTAAAGTCTTCTAGCTTAGCCTTTTGAAGATCACTGAGACCGACTGGGTTGAAGAATTTCCAGCTAAGGGCTCTGAGATGACCAGTAGACTTGGATGTGCCCTAATATTGCTCCTTGTCTCGGTTCTATCATCACACGCAGTGAAAGGTAAGCAGCTTCAATCGACCGTGTGCGCATTGGCCCTGCAATGATCGCGTACAAACTTATTCGGCAATGGGTTTGAGATTCTATGGTTTCACGATCCAAGGGACCGCACTAAGTACCGTATGCTATCATAGTGTGGGTTCACAATTATTCGGGAGAGGAATAATTTGGCGTTTTCTCAGCCTTTTTCTAGAAAGCAATATTATTTTGATACCTTAATTGGCACTTCTGTGCACAACGCTGGTCTGTGAAATCTCTACAGGTGCAGCTGT
>CAUJGJ010000069.1:1325700-1330700 GCA_963170055.1 Halisarca cf. caerulea | reverse complement strand
TGCACACTATAGCAAGAGGCATGCATGAGCTTATCTTGTTCAAATCAGCAGCATGCATGTATGTGTTTTGTATGCATGTGCATAGATCAAATTAACCCTTCAAAAATATTTGGCCATGCAGATTGGAGAATATCCTGTTCAATTCAATCAAGTTTGTTACTTCTATTTTCTATGGCATATATGAAGTATATATACTTTATAATTTAGAAGTATTAAATAATAATTAAAGGCTGAGACAGGACTAGCCCATGTTGCAGGGCTTGGTTTCATTATTATATACAATATATACCGCGTCCTGGCAATGGTACAAAGAGATAGTTGTATCGTCTATGGTTGTACCTACTATACTGCAGTCTGGCCAGGGAAAAGGGGCTGGCTACGCGAGACTACGTCCTAAACAAGGACTGCTACAGAAAGCATGAGCAGGAAAAGAAGTGTCAATATGAGCAGCGAGTGAGGGAGGTCGAGCATGCGTCTCACTCCTCTTGTCTTATCAGCTACTGGTGGAATGGCCAACGAAGCAACAGTTTTCTACAAGAAGCTTGCATCCTGCTTAGCAACCAAATGGGACCAACCATACAGTGCAGCTATGTCATGGCTACGCTGCCGACTCACTTTCTCCCTCCTTAGATCGGCAATCCAATGCATTCGGGGGGCTCGCTCCAGTTGTGGACATGCAGCCAAGTCATGATCACAAACTCCACCAGTGGACTTGGTTGTGTCTGAACTAGATTTTGTGTAACTACGTAAATACTTATTATTTATAAATCAGCTATATGTAGACTCCCATTTGTAATTATCTTATATACGTATATTGCATGTATCCTGTATCTTATCATTTCGTGTACCATATTTGTTAATTGTATTCATTCATCTTTACTTACTACAATACTGCAGTCTGGCCAGGGAAAAGGGGCTGGCTACGCGAGACTACGTCCTGAACAAGTACTGTACTATTATAGGACATGTGGACAGGAAGCAATTAGTCAGGTGTGGCCGTTCTATTCTGTTCTCTTCTGTTCTATTCTGTTCTATTCTGTTCTCTTCGTGTCACTTCTGTTTTCACCTCGGACGGAAAGGAAGAAAACAGGGGGAAAAGGGGGCTGATTAAGCCTGGCCGCGTTGTCCAAGAGAGCGACTGTTCGGCTTCTTTTACGATAGATATTCTGAGTAGGTTAGAGTATCGGCGGTTTTACTTTCTGAAGGATTACTGAGACCCCGATTGGATTCAAGAATTTCCTGCTAAGGGCTCTGAGATGACCAGTAGACTTGGATGTGCCCTAATATTGCTCCTTGTCTCGGTTCTATCATCACACGCAGTGAAAGGTAAGCAGCTTCAATCGACCGTGCGCACATTGGCCTTGCAATGATCGCGTACAAACTTATTCGGCAATGGGTTTGAGATTCTATGGTTTCACGATCCAAGGGACACTAAGTACCGTATGCTATCGCAGTGTAGGTTCCCAATTCGGGAGAGGAATAATTCTGGCGTTTTCTCGGCCTTTTTCTAGAAAGCACGCTTGTACCAAAGAAACTGTAACCTACCAGGGGCCCACTCTAACCTGGACACCTGAATTACAGACATCCCTCTAATCCAGACCCCCGAGTTGCGGACACCCCTCTAATGTGAACACATGCCCGGCCGCTACTGGAACCAAATGATTTATTATGCTTTGCTGTAGTACATCCTTCACCCCTGAAATGAGGACACTTCAATAACCAGGACAGTCCTTTCTGCATGGTCCTAATTTTAATGTGTCCAGGATAGAGGAGCTCTACTGTAGAAATCGTTGTGATCATAGTTATAATATAGAAACTCTGTGAAGTGGGTATTTAATTAGACCTTGCATTGATTGCATTTAATTCAGGTCAGGACACAGATCACTGACAAATACCATGTGATTGGCTCATCCATATATTTGTGTTCTCTCTTGCTGCATTCAGCTCAGAAGCAAGGATCACTGAGGCTTGTCAGTGGTAGCTCACCAAACCAAGGTCGACTGGAGGTCTACATCAATGGACAGTGGGGAACAGTGTGTGATGACCTCTGGGACTACAGTGATGCTTCGGTGGCCTGTAGACAACTGGGGTACACTGGAGTGAGCGATTATGATATTTCTATCTCCAGTGGGTCATCTTTCCAGAGGATCTGGTTAGATGATGTTGTGTGCTCAGGGAGTGAATCTAAACTGATCAACTGTCGTCACAATGGGTATGGAGTGCATAACTGTGGACATTCAGAGGATGTTGGGATCAGTTGTACAGGTGTGTACAACTCTGTATATGGGGACCTTTATAAATTTATCTTCTGAATCAGTGGAACCTCTCCATAACGGACACTTTTTGGGAACTAAACTAAAGAAGTTAACATAATAATTATTATTATATTTTATTGTACAGAGGTTTCCACTTTTCAGAGGTTGTTTCACATGCATGGGAATATTATCCAGATCAGCAGGAGTAGTACGATACAGAGAGGAACTGCTATTAGGGAAGTTTGCTATAAATGGATTCACTATGTAACTTAATTCTTTTAGATGTCAAAGTATTCACTTTGCCGGTATCCATTTTTAACAGCACACGTTTACTGATGTGTTTGCAGTTTTTTGTAAATGTTTGATTGTGCACATTGACAAGTGTGAGTTCAATAGAGCAATTATATTTTCTGTGCATGTAAATGGGGCCTTTGAGTCCATACATGCATGTACATAAAACCTTTGTCCAATGGAGAATGGTATGATATTATTTTGATACCTTGGCACTTGTTATGCACTACACTGATCTATACAATATCTACAGGTACAGCTGTGCGTTTGGTTGGAGGGAGCACATCGTATGAAGGTCGCGTTGAGGTGTACTACAGTGGACAGTGGCGTAGTGTGTGTAGTACCTCATCTTTTGGAACTGATGAGGCCACTACAGTCTGCAGACAACTGAGTTATGAGTATGTTAGCAGAAGTACAAGATACTACGGATCCAGCTCCACAACAGCCTATATCTCTTGCTCTGGCAGTGAGAGCAGTGTGGATTCCTGTAGTATTGGTAGCAGTTCCTGCTCCAGTTCCTATCGGCAGTATGTGGTGTGCAGAGAACCCAGTGAGTGGTGTTTGTAAACTTTTATTATGTTCTGTGCACGAATTATAGTTAATATTGAGGGGTCCCTTCCATTAATTACATACATGCGCAATCCATGTGTATGAGTTTATTTATTTGAACCAGATCCCACTGTATATACAGTGTCCCATTTTATACCCTGCTTTGGGCCTTTAAGATTACAATGCATAGTTTTACTTGAATTTACAGAAGTATATTCACTTTGAATATTGTATCTATCTGAACATAGGTGTGCATATACATATACTGTGCAAATAGTACTGCCCATGTAGGACCCCCAGGTAGACCAGCTTATAGTTGATGGTGTATTTCCTACTGAAAATTAAATTTATCTATCTATCTATCTATCTATCTATCTATCTATACATTCGATGTAGCTTAGTCAAAGTGTGTAGCACTAAAAGTGCATAGAATTAAGAGAATGACAGTTCAAACTTGACCGAAACCTAATGTTCTGTTTTACGACATTAATTCAGGTCAGGATACAGATCACTGACAAATAAAAAAACACTTATTATGTCATAATAGAGCAGATACACACTTGTAAGTTAGAAACTAAGACAACATGCACATTTAATCAAAAATAATACCATGCAATTGGCTTATATTCATATATTTGTGTTCTCTCTTGCTACATTCAGCTCAGGAGCAAGGATCATTAAGGCTTGTCAGTGGTAGCTCACCAAACCGAGGTCGACTGGAAGTCTACATCAATGGAGAGTGGGGAACAGTGTGTGATGACTCCTGGGGCTATAGTGATGCTTCGGTGGCCTGTAGACAACTGGGGTACGCTAGAGTGAGCAGTTCTGATATTTCCATCTCCAGTGGGTCATCTTCCCAGAGTATCTGGTTGGACGATGTTGTGTGCACAGGCAGTGAATCTAAACTGATCAGCTGTCGTCACAATGGGTATGGAGTGCATGACTGCAGTCATTCCGAGGATGTTGGGATCAGTTGTACAGGTGTGTACAACTCGGTATATGGATACCTTTATAAATTTATCTTCAGTGGAACCTTTCTATAACGGACACTTTGTGAACTACAGAACATATGTTTTGTTGTACAGAGGTTTCCACTATTCATAAGTTGTTTTACATGCATGGGAATATTATCCAGATCAGCAGGAGTAGTACAATACTGAAAGGTTTCTGCTATCAGAGAAGTTTGCTACAAATGGATTCACTATTTAACTACTTTTAGATGTCATTCATTTCATTTCATTTCATTTCATTTAATTATAACAATGGAACCACTTAGCCAATGCAGGCTAATTTACAGGGTTGCCATGAAAGTAATTGGTTACAAATACACAACACACAAACAAACATGCATACTAATTAATTGTTACTGTCAACTGTTAAATCATGCAATGTTCATCTGTTTTGGTGGCTGTATTGACTTTGGAATCCATTTTCAACAGCACACGTTTACTGATGCGTTTGCAGTTTTTTGTAAATGTTTGATAATGCACATTGACAAGTGTGACTTTAATATAGAGCAATTATATTTTCTGTGCATGTAAATGGGGCCTTTGAGTCCATACATGTACATAAAACCTTTGTCCAATGGAGAATGGTATGATATTATTTGGATACCTTGGCACTTGTTATGCACTACACTGATCTATACAATATCTACAGGTACAGCTGTGCGTTTGGTTGGAGGGAGCACATCGTATGAAGGTCGCGTTGAGGTGTACTACAATGGACAGTGGCGTAGTGTGTGCGGTACCTCATCTTTTGGAACTGATGAGGCCACTACAGTCTGCAGACAACTGAGTTATGGGTATGTTAGCAGAAGTACAAGATACTACGGATCCAGCTCCACAACAGCCTATATCTCTTGCTCTGGCAGTGAGAGCAGTGTGGATTCCTGTGGTATTGGTA
>CAUJGJ010000069.1:1315700-1318200 GCA_963170055.1 Halisarca cf. caerulea | reverse complement strand
TAAGATTCTCTATACAGTACTTCATGAGCAGTGTTTTTACCTGATTCTGTGTTGTGCAAGCACTTATCATTCGATCACGTAGGCACAATGCTATTATATGCAACTGTTACTGTATGCTGAAGTGAATAGCCCGTGCAGGTAATACCATATTATGGCATGGCCACATAACAAGGAGAGCAAAGCTGAGGAACAGTTTACATGTGAGTTGATGGACTTCAAGATCAATACCTATGATATACTATTATATGCCAAGCATCACAGAAGGAGCCCTTATTAATTCTTGAAGAGTTCAAATTATGGCCTACCTTAATGTATTCCAAAAAAATCAGTTTTTTCTTTTTATTTCAATTAGTACAATTATTGCAACATGCATGCAGTTTAAAATTTTCTGTAATGTTTCCATGCATGGGTCAATAGAGCATGTTGTGTATCAGGCCCGTATGAAGCACTTCAAGCTTAGTGAGCGATCCTGCTCACTAAGCTTCTGCCAATACAGTGGAGCGGTCCTCGGTCACTAAGCTATGCCAATACAGTGAAGCCGTCCTGCTCACTAAGCTTCTGCCAATACAGTGGAGCGGTCCTCGGTCACTAAGCTATGCCAATACAGTGAAGCCGTCCTGCTCACTAAGCTTCTGCCAATACAGTGGAGCGGTCCTCGGTCACTAAGCTTCTGCCAATACAGTGGAGCCGTCCCGCTCACTAAGCTTCTGCCAATAAAGAACTGTATATTACGGAATTCAAATCATGTAATCATCAAGAACAATTTATGTCAAATTAAACTGTTAATACAGTTAATTTGCATGGTGCCTAGTATAGTAACCATGCATTGGCTAATTCTAAAGTAATAGTATGATGTTTTTGCACTTATTAATAAATAATGCATTGAATATTATAATAAACATATATATATCATTACTGCAGGTTGTGGATGAGTATATATATATATATATATATATATATTATATATATATGTACCCTGGGACAGGGCCATACAGATGTTATACAACAGATCTAAAGTGCATAGTACATACTGTTACAGTGGAAATAACCTCTTATAACAAACGTATAGAGAGACTTATAAAAGTGTCCGTTATAGAGAGGTTCCATCGTATCACGCATATGCAACATCTCAATATACACTCTGGGCTTATACATGGGCATAATAATAATATAAAATCATTTCTCTCAAAAAGTATTAATTTCAAATATAATAATTATCTTCGTCATGCATGACTTTCGGAGTAGAAATTATTTTAGAAGATTGTTCTTAGCCTATTTTTGGCGGATCACCTGGGACTTATATAATAGCGCGCGCTGCGTATACGCGTGATCACGAGTTTGTGTCGTCCGATTTCCTTTTTTAATTTTCTACGTGTCGCGTATACTTGCATGTGTATGGGTTCTGCTTCCGAGTACGTATATACATCCTGTCTGTGTGCATCGGTGCAATTCTTGTCCAAGACGCGTTATCTCAAAGAATGACTGAGTGTTCCAAGTTGCGACTATAGCTATTATACTAAGCCGTCTTAGAGTTAGTTTAACCATTGAAGGATTGCCGAAACCGATTGGGTAAAGAATTTCAAGCTAAAGACTCTAAGATGACCAAGAAACTTGGATATGTCCTAGGATTGGTCCTTGTCTTGGTTTTATCACGCGCTGTGAATGGTGAGCGATTACAATCGACCACGCTAGCTATTGGGGATCTATGGTATTTTTTATTATTTTTGATGTCAAAGTATTCACTTTGCATGGTATCTGTTTTCAACAGTCCACGTTTACTGATGCGTTGCCAATTTTTGTGTACTGGTCGATCATCACATTGATAAGTGCACGCTTAATGTGACAATTCAGGGGTAGCAGAAGCTCTTTATCTTTCAGGGGGTCAAATCAACTAATCTAGACTTGTCCTAATGTTGCTGAGTGTTGCAAGTAGCTATGGATTGTGTACCTCCTCACAAGAACAGCAAATTAGGTGGAAGTTATGGAAGATATTATAGTTACCTTGATTGGGCAACGGACTAGCGCTGCGGTGTGTAGTAACTTAGGCTGTGTGTACGCTTTCCAATATAACTTTGACTTAAGATATGTTCTTGTATTCAAAAATCGTACCATGCAGCCTTTTAAACGACTTTGGTTAACCTGATAATCATCAAAAGTATTCAAAAGGCATATTTAAGGTCTGCCTACTTGGTTTGGGGGGTCAAAGACGCCTCAGTATTATTTTTGGTGAGTCTACAGACCCTCCTGACCCCCCCCCCCCTTTCCACCATCCCTGCAAGTAGATTTTGTATGTGAGGACCTGGGGCCTTTGAGTCTATACATGTAGTAATAATTTACTTTCATAATTTATTGGAATGATTGCAAACTAAGAATGGTACAGAGGTGAAACCTCTCTATACTGAATGAACCCTATGTAATCTGAAACCCTCTCTAAACCAGATTTCATGTCCTACCCTCTGTATTTGCTGTACATATAAAACCTCCTAATCTGGAAACGTTT
>CAUJGJ010000069.1:1290700-1308200 GCA_963170055.1 Halisarca cf. caerulea | reverse complement strand
TACCTTGTGTGTATTGTACTAAATCAATTATTAACTTATTCTGAGTGATTGATTATAGCTGCAGTTGCTGTGGGAGAGAGGTGCAGGGAATATGATTTAGCAAATAGGGTACCTGCTAACAAAGGTCTAATGCCCTGTATAGTATTGTAGGCCCAGCAGGACAACCTGCTAGAGATGTGTACCTTGCTGCTCTATCATGACATCAAGTAGCTCTGTGTATTATATCGTTTAGAGAACACCACATTAGATATATCGTGTATTGCAATCATCGTGGCAACACTATACTGCTTATATTTGCATGAGGTTAAGTGTTATGCCTGTTTCACTACACTGTATTTGTTTGAATAGAAGCCTCAGCCTTTATTTCCTCCCAGAAGCTTTTGACCCGGACTCTATTCAAGCCCAGCCTTCATTCGAGCCTAGCTTCTATTTCTTAAGTATAGGAAATAATGATAAGAATTTGCTGCTAACAGACCGTTGTGCACTTTTGAAAAGGAAAGCGTCGTTAGAGAGCTCTGTACAAGTCTGTTTGGGTGATCCTTTGTTAAAAAGGAACTTTTGGTGAGAACAGAGAATGACGAGCACTCTTTTACTGTTTACATGGAGGATGACGTTGTTGGCCGCTTCTTTTGGTCTTTTTCGCACACTCTATCACTTTGAACTTGAAATTGACGTCGTGCGGCTTTCTCTTTGACACAGCTGACCTTCTCTTAATCATAGATACTCCCCCGTGACATTTGTATCCAAAAACTGTACCTCAAACTGGAAAGACCATTTGTTATATTGCAGGAATACCCAGCATGTATTTGAACCCGGCTTCTATTCGAGCCCCGGCCTCTATTATAGCATGGATAATATATATAGAGAAGGATACTATCCATGATTATAGAAACACTTAGCTGACACCCAGCTTCTATTCGAGCCCCGGCCTCTATTTGAGCCTGGCCTTTATTCGAACAAGTACGGTATATCCCTCACTGTGTTGAATCATGGACACTCAAAACTAGCTATAGCAGGCAGATGTAAATACAATCAGATCTGACTTATCTGGAAATGTTAACCTCATTTATTCTACACTGGTGTGAATCCCCAACACTAAACTATACACAATAATACCAGGTTTATCCAACACCTGGTTTATCCAACACAGGTTTATCCAACACCTGGTTTATCCAATACCTGGTTTATCCGACACCTGGTTTATCTGTGGATAAACCAGAGCCCACTGTAGTAGTGTTAGAAGACACCCATAATTATAGACTCTGAGTATCAGTTAGGTCTGTGCATGGTAGCAATAGATGCGTGATGTCACCTAGCAAGAATGGTGTTTACAAGGCTTAGCCCACAATTAAGTGTGAACACAGACATGCCATGGGGATTTTTCTGTGGTCAATGTAGGAGTAATTCAACTCCTGTCATGTATATACATGTGTACTGGTTTCTTGTGAATGCTTATGAAAGCTCTGGTTCTGTGTTCTCAAGTCGAAAAACAACCACAAGGGGAAAAGCTATCACAGTGGAATGTCTGAATGAAGGACATACACTTTGCGGCAGTATTGTGTCCTTTGTAAGGAGGTTGTCCTCTTTGGGAGGTCCAAAATGCTTTAGAACAATAGGGAGAAAATATATCGGGGACTCAAGCTGGGTCCTTTGTAGAGAGGATGTCCTTATTTGGGGGGTCCACTATCAGATACTGTATATGATGCCAATCTGACTGGTAAGATGAACACATGCAGTATGCTTAAGGAGCTGAGTGGAAAGTAATATGATGTGCCAGCCTTGCAATGGTTGTCAACTAACTTGAAACTGTAGGCTACAGGTGCTCTGAAATTGAAGCTTATTTGGCCACATAACACTCAGTACGACAGTCAAATACAGTGGAAACTCATTGTGAAGAAATCTCTTACAGTGAATTTCTGCATGTAGTGTATTCATGTGACCCACGGAACTTACCACTTTGAATGTGTATTTGGATACTGTAGCAGTGAATTTCTGATAAAATGAAGAATTTTCAATGTCCCCTTTGATTCATTGTAATGAGTCCTCATTGTAGATCTTAGATTGCTAATTTAATACAAGTTTAAATTTGTTTCCAGGAACAAGCCTCATACTTTTTATTGTTATGTACAGAAATAAACCCAATATATATATAATAATTGTCATCTAGCTGCATTGATTATCATTCTCTGCTATATATTCTACACATTCAGCTCAACAGCAAGGATCGCTGAGACTTGTCGGTGGTAGCTCACCAAACCAAGGTCGACTGGAAGTCTACATCAATGGACGGTGGGGAACGGTGTGTGATGACTCCTGGGGCTACAGTGATGCTTCGGTGGCATGTAGACAACTGGGGTATGTTGGAGTGAGCAGTTCTGATATTTCCATCTCCGGTGGGTCATCTTCCCAGAGGATCTGGTTGGACGAGGTTGGGTGTTCAGGGAGTGAATCTAAACTGATCAACTGTCGTCACAATGGTTATGGAGTGCATGACTGTAGTCATTCGGAGGATGTTGGGATCAGCTGCCTATGTACGTATGTTCAATGTAACCTAAAAACTCAATAATGTTTGCATACACGCGCACACCCACACACCCACACCCATATGTACACCCACCCACCCACACTCATTAACACTGTGCACACACACACACACACACACACACACACACACACACACACACACACACACACACACACACACACACACACACACACACACACACACACACACACACACACACACATGCACACACTAAAGTATCCATCTTTAACTGCATGTCTGTGTATATCTATGACCAAGTAGTCCAATTAATTACAGATATTACAATATTTTGTAGAGTGTACTAACCACAATACGTGTAGTATTCAGTCCATTGGCAAATGCTTCCTATGTTTAGCTATACACTGTATTACAGGCTACAGCATAAATCTTTTTCGGGGGATTTCCACCCTTTATCAGTACATAGCACTGTATATGTACAGTGAAACCTCTGTAATCCGACATTCTCTGTAAACTGACTATCACATGAAGTACAGTCACCATATTAGAGTATATGCTAAGAGTCACTCTGAAATCCGACACTCTCTGTAAACTGACTATCACATGAGGTACAGTCACCACGCACCACCAAAGTATGCTAGAGTCACTCTGTAGTCCAACAACCTCCTATGGTTATTCTGACACTTTGTTCAAGCCCCACAGAGTGCTGGGTTAGAGAAGTTTCACACGTGCAGTGTCTACTACAGTCGGACCTTGTTCACATGAAACTGCTTAACATGAAATATCTTTTAACATGAAATGCTAGCCAAGTCCAAGTGCAGGTCCAAGCATAACATGTAGTACTGTTTACATGAAATACTGTTAAGATGAAATTTCAGCATAGTCCTCTGAGTTTCGTGTTAACGAGGTGTGACTGTATAGTATGTACAGTCCAAAATGTCCAATTTGATGTACAACATCTAACACACAATGATTCATGTTTTGTATGATGTGGTTGTCTAGTAGTTGCGTGTGTTGAATTGTTCATTGTGTGGTTTTGTAATATATATAATATACGTATCTATAGTTGTAATGATTATTATAACAACTTTTATTATTATAATTTTTGTATATACATGTAATGGTATTCATACATTGTATATAATACAGTGAGACCTCTCCAAACCGGACCCTCTGTATATATAATCCGAAACCCTCTCTAAACTGGATGCGTTTTCAAGTCCTGCTCTCTATATTTGCTGTACATATAGAACCTCTCCAATCCAAAAACCTCTCTAAACTGAACCTTTTCTTTGGTCCCAAGGGTATTCGGTTTAGAGAAGTTACACTGTGATTGCTTTAATATTAAATCGTATCTAAGTATACTGATTATGATGCTGTTCACTAATGTATGTATGCAGCCAGTACAACTGTGCGTTTGGTTGGAGGGAACACAGCAGGTGAAGGTCGTGTTGAAGTGTACTACAGTGGACAGTGGCGTAGTGTGTGCAGTACCTCGTTTTCATTTCAATCTGATGAGGCTACCACTGTCTGTAGGGACCTGGGGTACAAGATTCTGGTAAGCAGAACCACAACCTACTACGGGTACTATGGATCTGGTACAGCCTACATCTCTTGCTCTGGCAGTCAGAGCAATGTGAGTCAGTGCAGAATTGGAACCTCTTCGTGCTCCAGCAGCTATCGACAGTATGTGGTCTGTGGGAATTGAAGTGAGTGGCTGTTATGTTCACTTCAGGGCTATAAAGACATACAGTAAATCTGATATGGGCAATCTGTGTGTGTGTGTGTGTGTGTGTGTGTGTGTGTGTGTGTGTGTGTGTGTGTGTGTGTGTGTGTGTGTGTGTGTGTGTGTGTGTGTGTATGTGCGTGCATGTGTGTGCGTGCATGCGTGTGTGTGCATGTGTGTGTGTACGTGTGTGTGTGTCTGTGTGTGTGTGTGTGTGTGTGTGTGTCTGTGTGCGTTTGTGTGTGTCTGAATGTGTGTGTGTGTGTGTGTGTGTGTGTGTGTGTGTGTGTGTGTGTGTGTGTGTGTGTGTGTGTGTGTGCAGGCCCATAGGAAGCTCTCAAAAAGTGGCACAGCGAACACATGCCATGAAAATTTAGTGTATTCAAAGGAAGAATGAAGTTGGGATTCATACTGAATACACTACATAATACTACGCAGCAGCCAATATTGAAGCTTGCCAAAAAGGCTGACATTGTTCACTACCACTAACAAATCATGTTCATTTCTGTCTTTTCGCACATACCGCATAGTACAATGATTTATTCAAAATTGTAAACAAAACTGTGCATGAAGAAAAGAATGGTGTTCGGCGGCAGCAAGAATCAGTTGAATTTTAAAGTTTTTTTCCTGACTTCCCCCTCTAATTCGATTATATGTAAACTTATTACAACTAATAATATTCAAGTTTAACTTGGTAATAATTGTTGTTGGCTATCTTAAGCTCTTGGGATGTAGAAGTTGTGTAATTTTATATTTTTTTGTCAACTGGCACGGCTGAAGCTGTGCCAGTTTCAGTTCCTACGGCCTTGCTGTGTTGTGTGTGTGTGTGTGTGTGTGTGTGTGTGTGTGTGTGTGTGTGTGTGTGTGTGTGTGTGTACATGTGTGTGTGTGTGTGTGTGTATGTGTGCATGTGTGTGTGTGTGTGTGTGTGTGTGTGTGTGTGTGTGTGTGTGTGTGTGTGTGTGTGTGTGTGTGTACATGTGTGTGTGTACATGTGTGTGTGTGTGTGTGTGTGTGTGTGTGTGTGTGTGCATGTGTGTGTGTGTGTGTGTGTGTGTGTGTGTGTGTTGTGGGTGTGTGCATGTGTGTGTGTACATGTTTGTGTGTGTGTGCATATGTGTGTGTGTGTGTGTGTGTTTGTGGGTGTGTGCATGTATTATAAATCTGCATGAGTGTGCTTCGCTCTGTACAGCTGTTCGGCTAGTTGGAGGGAGCACATCGAACAAAGGTCGTGTTGAAGTGTACTACAGTGGACAGTGGCGAAGGGTGTGCGGTACCTCATCTTCTTTTGGAACTGATGAGGCTACTACAGTCTGCAGGGACCTGGGGTACAACAGTTTGATAAGCAGAACCACAACCTACTATGGGTATGGATCTGGTGCAGGCTACATCTCTTGCTCTGGCAGTCAGAGCAGTGTGAGTCAGTGCAGAATTGGAACCTCTACATGCTCCAGCAGATATCGAGCGTATGTAGTCTGTGGGAATTCAAGTGAGTGGCTGTTATATTCAATTCGACGCTAAACAAGACATTGATTGTACATACAGTACATCTGATATGGGCAATCAGGGTGTTTGTGTGTGTGTGTGTGTGTGTGTGTGTGTGTGTGTGTGTGTGTGTGTGTGTGTGTGTGTGTGTGTGTGCGCGTGGTGTGTACGTATGTGTGTGTGTGCGCGTGCATGCGTGCATACATGTGTGTGTGTGTGTGTGTGTGTGTGTGTGTGTGTGTGTGTGTGTGTGTGTGTGTGTGTGTGTGTGTGTGTGTGTGTGCATACTGAATTATAACGGTCAGCCGTTGGCCAAAAGCGGTACTTAGTCCTAAGATGGCTGCACACTAAGTTCTATGGTCTACCATTTTGGCTGGTCAAATTTTGGTCTGTGATTAAACAAACATCACAAGAAGAACTAACCCTCGATAACTAAAGTTATCTATCGATTTTAAAATATTATACTCTATTATTATACTTGAGTTCTTTAGTTTAGATTCTTGTAGTAGCGCTGATAGCGACCATGCATATGACGAATGCGGCCATTTTGTTACTATAAATAATAACACCATTTTACACTCCCCTGCAATAGTAAAACCAAGCAGGACACCACAATAGTCAAGCTAATGGTGACTATTGATCACTAATGAGTGGTTTGATCCACTGAAAGTGGACTTCGACTGAAACTATAAAAGCATCTTCTTGTGTGGAAGCAGTGCAGTGTGTGTTTCCACTTTAGGTGTGACAATGTCTGACCAAATGTAGCATTGATCAGACATGTTATCAGAACAAGCGTGAAGAATTATAATTTGGTGTGTGTGTGTGTGTGTGTGTGTGTGTGTGTGTGTGTGTGTGTGTGTGTGTGTGTGTGTGTGTGTGTGTGTGTGTGTACATGTATTATGAATCTGCATGAGTGTGCTTCACTCTGTACAGCTGTTCGGCTAGTTGGAGGGAGCACATCAAACAGAGGTCGTGTTGAAGTGTACTACAGTGGACAGTGGCGTAGTGTATGTAGAACCTCATCTTTTGCAACTGATGAGGCCACTACAGTCTGTAGGGAACTGGGGTACATGTACAGCAGTTTGATAAGCAGAATCACAACCCACTATGGGTATGGATCTGGTGCAGCTTACATCTCTTGCTCTGGCAGTCAGAGCAGTGTGAGTCAGTGCAGAATTGGAACCACTTCATGCTCCAGCAGATATCGACAGTATGTAGCGTGTGGGAATTCAAGTGAGTGGCTGTTATATTCAATTCGACGCTAAACAAGACATTGATTGTACATACTGTACAGTACATCTGATATGGGCAATCAGTGTGTGTGTGTGTGTGTGTGTGTGTGTGTGTGTGTGTGTGTGTGTGTGTGTGTGTGTGTATGTGTGTGCGCGCGCGTGTGTGTGTGCATGCGTGTGTGTGTGTGTGTGTGTGTGTGTGTGTGTGTGTGTGTGTGTGGTGTATGTGTGTGTACGCGTGCGTGCGTGCGTACGTGTGTTTGTGTATGTGTGTGTGTGTGTGTGTGTCTCTGTGTGTGTGTGTGTGTGTGTGTGTGTGTGTGAGTGTGTGTATGTGTGTGCGCACGCGTGTGTGTGTGTGTGTGGTGTATGTGTGTGTACGCGTGCGTGCGTGCGTACGTGTGTTTGTGTATGTGTGTGTGTGTGTGTGTGTCTCTCTGTGTGTGTGTGTGTGTGTGTGTGTGTGTGTGTGTGTGTGTGTGTGTGTGTGTGTGTGTGTGTGCATACTAAATTATAACGGTCAGCCATCGGTCAAAAGCAGTACTTAGTCCTAAGATGGCTGCACACTAAGTTCTATGGTCTACCATTTTGGCTGGTCAAATTTTGGCCTGTGATTAAAATTCACAAGATGAACTAACCCTCGATAACTAAAGTTATCTATCGATTTTAAAATATTACTCTTGAGTTCTTTAGTTTAGATTCTTGTAGTAGGGCTGATAGCGACCATGACGAATGCGGCCATTTTGTTACTATAAATAATAACACCATTTTACACTCCCCTGCAATAGTAAAACCAAGCAGGACACCACAATAGTCAAGCTAATGGTGACTATTGATCACTAATGAGTGGTTTGATCCACTGAAAGTGGACTCTAACTGAAACTATAAAAGCATCTTCTTGTGTGGAAGCAGTGCAGTGTGTGTTTCCACTTTAGGTGTGACAATGTCTGACCAAATGTAGCATTGATCAGACATGTTATCAGAACAAGCATGAAGAATTATAATTTGGTGTGTGTGTGTGTGTGTGTGTGTGTGTGTGTGTGTGTGTGTGTGTGTGTGTGTGTGTGTGCATGTGTGTGTACATGTATTATGAATCTGCATGAGTGTGCTTCACTCTGTACAGCTGTTCGGCTAGTTGGAGGGAGCACATTAAACAGAGGTCGTGTTGAGGTGTACTACAGTGGACAGTGGCGAAGGGTGTGCGGTACCTCATCTTCTTTTGCAACTGACGAGGCCACTACAGTCTGCAGAGACCTGGGGTACAACACTCTGATAAGCAGAACCACAACCTACTACGGATATATATCTGGTGCAGCCTACATCTCTTGCTCTGGCGGTCAGAGCAATGTGAGTCAGTGCAGCATTGGAACCTCTTCATGCTCCTCCAGCAGACGTGGACAGTATGTAGTCTGTGGGAATTCAAGTGAGTGGATGATTTCATTTGCTAAAGGACATTGGTTGTACATCTTATGAATAATATAGAGTGTGTGTGTATGTATGCGTGCATGTGTGCATGTGTGTGTGCATGTGTGCGTGTGCATGCATGCACGCACATGTGAGTATGTGTGTCATAGATTCAAATTTGACTTTTAGAAATTGTAGGAATTTCATAGTAACTGTTGATGTATGCATTTTTAATATGTAACTATACATTGCTCAGGAAATCACCTAACTTTAGTTACCCGTTGAAACAAAGGTTACCCTATGTAAGACACTGGAAAAGTTAATATATATATATATATATATATATATATATATATATATATATATATATATATATATTGGATGAACTTTACATGGTGAACGTCCAAACGAAAACAATACACAGGCTGCCAGAGCCCCTATTAGAAGACTAGTATTATCAGTGTTGCTTTAGATCAGAACGGTTGTGAGGTAGACAGAGAGCAAGGAATACTTACTGTCCAGGAGTGTGTACTATCCAGGAGTGTGTGCTACCCAGGAGTGTATACTACCCAGGAGTGTGTACTGTCCAGGAGTGTGTACTATCCAGGAGTGTGTGCTACCCAGGAGTGTATACTACCCAGGAGTGTGTACTGTCCAGGAGTGTGTACTATCCTGGAGTGTGCACTATCCAGGAGTGTGTACTGTCCAGGAGTGTGTACTATCCAGGAGTGTGTGCTACTCAGGAGTGTATACTACCCAGGAGTGTGTGCTATCCAGGAGTGTGTACTATCCAGGAGTGTGTACTATCCAGGAGTGTGTACTATCCAGGAGTGTGTACTATCCAGGAGTGTGTGCTAACCAGGAGTGTGTACTATCCAGGAGTGTGTACTATCCAGGAGTGTGTACTATCCAGGAGTGTGTGCTAACCAGGAGTGTGTACTATCCAGGAGTGTGTACTATCCAGGAGTGTTTTCAGTTGGACTTCATGTGTGTGAAGCTCATCCGATATATTATATAATATGGATGTGAAGGAAAGTCTTATTATAGAGATTTTATACACAGTGGAACCTGTCTAATACGGTCACCATTGGGACAGAACTTCCATGGCTGTTTTATACAGGTGGCTGCTTACCAGGTTTCTCATTAATATTCATTGCAGGAAAGCTATGAATATTAATGATATACACTCAAATAAGCAAATGGCTGCCATCACTAGGCTTTCAGCTAGACTCATTTTCTCTGACCTAAAGAAGTATGATTGTACGTGTTGGCGATTGTTTTTGAAACAATTACCGAAGTTTACAAAAACATCTTCAATGAGTGATCAGCTGTAGCAGCTAGTCTTCATGCTTTTATATGTGGAAATTACTTGTTTAGCATATACGTATATTGACTTGTATCCCTCTTAACTCTGTACCTCACATGTTGTGTATGTGTTTGCTGTAACCACCACAGAGGCAAAGCTAATGTCTGTACTACCATACTAATGGGTGGGACCTCACTTATCCACACCTCAGCAGTTTCCTCGCTTTTTGCAGTAGAGACAAATATGCAAAAACCCTGCTGTACACTATACTACTGCTCCCTCATTTATCCAGTTCTCTTACTTTATCCCCAATTTCATTCGGAGCATTTGTGTGTAGATATAAGTGAGGTCTGACTGTACCTGCACCACATGATTTAGAAGACTTAGTATATTATTAGCAAGCATGAATATTTCTCCCAGATAATGGAGACGTGCGTTTGGTGGGAGGGAGCACATCAATTGAAGGTCGTGTTGAAGTGTACCACAGTGGACAGTGGCGTAGTGTGTGCGGTACCTCATCTTATTTTAGAACTAACGAGGCCACTACAGTTTGCAGACAGCTTGGGTACCAATATTTGAGGACAAGATCTACGACATACTACTACAGTTCAGGTTCTACAGCTACAGTAGCTGTGTCCTGCTCTGGTAGTCAGAATAGGTTGAGCAGGTGTACTATCTATACCTCTTCATGTTACAGTAGCTATCGGCAGTATGTCTCCTGCAGCAATTCAAGTGAGTATGATATTAGTATGAAGCTTTCTATGTTTGTAGTACATACATGATGTGATTGGCCACTCTTCTTGCATTGTGTGTGTATGTGTGTGTGTGTGTGTGTGTGTTTGTGTGTGTATGTGTGTGTGTGTGTGTGTGTGTGTGTGTGTGTGTGTGTGTTTGTGGTTGTGTAAGTGTGTGTGTGTGTGTGCGTATGTGTGCATGTGGTTGTGTAAGTGTGTGTGTGTGTGTGCGTATGTGTGTGTTTGTGTGTGTGTGTGTGTGTATGTGTGTGTGTGTGTGTGTGTGTGTGTGTGTGTGTGTGTGTGTGTGTGTGTGTGTGATGTGTATCTGTGTATGCGCGTGCGTGCGTGCGTGTGTGTGGGTGTGTGGGTGTGTGGGTGTGTGGGTGTGTGCATATGTGTGTGTGTGTGTGAGTGTGTGCATGCGTGAACGTGTGCATATGTGCATGTGTATACTCTTAGGGCTGGATATACTAAAACTATTTCAAAGGATATAAGCTAGGTATTCGCACACAGTACCTAGATGATTTGCAATGTCTTTTTCAGTTGATCATTGACGACACATGTACAGTATATATGTGATAATCATAATGAATTATGTATACTAGGTATTATTTTAATATAAAAGGTTGCCAATGTCTACACTCATGAAATGGCTGATTTCATTGATCATGCGTAATTCTTAATCAGTGCAGTGCATAATAATAATAATAATATTTGTATATTAATATATAGCAGAATGTATTTTTTCAGTGTACATGCATGTACATTACTTCATGGAGTGACTGCATTTCTTGAAAGTGACTAATATTATTTCTTCAAAGTGACTACATGTATACTATAATATTATTTCCCCCCCCCCAGGTACACTGGATCAGAACTTCAATGGAGACGTACGTTTGGTCGGAGGACGTTCACAGTACGAGGGTCGGGTGGAGGTGTACTACAATGGACAGTGGCAAGCAGTTTGTTATGGTTATCAGACATTTGATGATGTGGTGTGCGGACAATTGGGGTATGGACTAGTGAGCAGAATGAGAGCAGACTACCAGTACACATCTTCAGACTCTGTGTCTGTATCCTGTTCTGGTGGGCAGAGCAGCTTACGAGAATGTAGCTTCACTGAAGGTGGTTCCTGCTACTATCCTGTTAGAGTTTTATGCAGCAACTCAAGTGAGTGTAATTTGTGTGATACAGTACGTACTGTTAGGAAGTGCCTGGGTGTTAGTAAGTACTAGTGGGTAGTACATACGTACTCATTCCTCTGTCCCTACTTCATGCAAAACCATGATTGAAAGTACCTTGGATACTTCTGATAGTGTATATTGCCTCCCTTGATCTGCATCCCAATATACGTACATGCTGTGAATGATTTGTGTAAAGTATCGTACATTCTTCCTTGCCCTTGGTGCACCTTGACTAGATAATAGCCACATGTGAATAGCAGGACCTGATTTCTGGACTTTTTCGCGTCCAACTATATAATCTGAACTGGAGCTATTTGATGTACTTCTCTTAAACACAATTGTGCAGTCTGGTGTTTGGGAGGAATAAAGTATAAAAAGTCTGTATCATACTGTATGTAAATACATGTATGTTTGTGTATTCTTTAGTTTTTTTCCGTACATCTTAGCATCTGTATTGGATGAAATAAGTTGTAAATATAATATTATGCAAGTAGACACATGTGTACACACATATACATACACACAGCACACACACACATGTACACGCATGCGTACGCACACACACACATGCACGCACACACACACGTGCACACACACACATACACGCAACACACACACACACACACACACACACACCAGTTTACTTCACAATGTAGTTTCATGACTTCTGCATATTTATTTTCAGATGTGTATGCTCCTCTTGTGTGGACTGTTCTCATTCCTCTTGTCTGTGGACTGGTTGTGCTGTGTGTACTCTGTCTTCCTTGCTGTGTGGCTTGTCATCTCTACCGGAAGAAGAAGAACAGTGTAGTGTCCTCTGCTCCAAGGCATACATCAGATGATGAAACGGTTAGATATGTTGCAACAGAGTCAGAGGAACAGGCAAGAGTGAAATATCTAACATTGTCTCCGCCAAATTACTACGATGAGGTAGGCGACCACAGCAATGCAAGGGTGGACCAGGATGACACTCAAGTCTACGAGACTGCTCCAGATGGTACCCGACCAGAAGACCCCCCGCCAGAGTGGACTGCCAATCCTACATCTAACCACGAGCTGCCTACTGGGGAGTGTAGCACACTGCAGAGTGCTGCTGGTGATCACGAACCACTCACTGAGGGGTACAGTACACTACAGCATGCTTGTGAATACCGGCAGCCATTTCAGCCAGGAAGTTACACCTATCAATAGTTCTACTGTAGTCGAGGGCCCTCACTGTGAGTAACTGTGTATACATATGGGATATAATCTACATGCAAGGAAGTATGAATACAATTTCACTGCTGAGCACAACTCATGCATGTTTGTTTCAACCCTTACCCACATGGGTCAAACTTTACTTTCATTTAATCATTGATATATCATTACTTAATAGCAGCTGTTTTTGTTATGAGTATTTGAGCCTAATACTAGCTTAGATTATGTTTGTTTCATTATAATTATTAATAATACACAAAAATTTTGTTTTATGTGATGTAATTTGGCCTGTGTATGTGCAAAGGGTGCATGAATTGTACACACTTGTAGTGATCATACATCTACCTTGTGTGTACCATGACATGTAGTGATCATACATCCATCTTGTGTGCACCATGACATGTAGTGATCTACCTTGTGTGCACCATGACATGTAGTGATTTACCTTGTGTGCACCATGACATGTAGTGATCTACCTTGTGTGCACCATGACATGTAGTGATCTACCTTGTGTGCACCATGACATGTAGTGATCTACCTTGTGTGCACCATGACATGTAGTGATCTACCTTGTGTGCACCATGACATGTAGTGATCTACCTTGTGTGTACCATGACATGTAGTGATCTACCTTGTGTGCACCATGACATGTAGTGATCTACCTTGTGTGTACCATGACATGTAGTGATCTACCTTGTGTGCACCATGACATGTAGTAATCTACCTTGTGTGCACCATGACATGTAGTGATCTACCTTGTGTGCACCATGACATGTAGTGATCTACCTTGTGTGCACCATGACATGTAGTGATCTACCTTGTGTGCACCATGACATGTAGTGATCTACCTTGTGTGTACCATGACCTGTAGTGATCTACCTTATGTGCACCATGACATGTAGTGATCTACCTTGTGTGCACCATGACATGTATGCACACATACGTATCTTGTATACATTTGTAATGGTGCATAATATTATATATCAGTGGGGGATCCAGGGGGGTCAGGGGGGGCCTGTGCCCCCTATAAGTTAAATTTCAAGTTTTTGAGAGTAAGGCTAGTTCAAACATTACAATAAATCACAACTATAAATCACGATGCAATATTGGTAAATCATAGATTACATTATAGAAATAATCATTTTTGATGATAAAAGGAGCCTTTGTTAGTTGATACTGATCCTCGATCTTGCTAAGAAAAAAGCAATACAATTTAATCTGCTCGTGATGGGCGGCCATTTTAATGCTGTTACTAAAAATACAACAAATAACAATGAATCCACTAAAAGAAGGTTCTCAAGTTGCCTGGTTAACATTTTGGTTAGACCAACCAGCAATTTGAGAACTGGCCTTTTTTTTCCTTTAGCCCCCCCCCCCCTCAGAGCTTTCCTAGATCCGCCCCTGTATATATATATATATATATATATATATATATATATATATATATATATATATATATATATACAAGAGCAGATACTGAAGAGAGAACATATAATGTTGCTTCTACATTAACAAAACTCTTGCATGCAGATGGCTACATGGCATATGCATTTAGTTGCTGGTGGTATATACGTATTGTATGGATAACATATAGATCGATTTGTCACTGCTGAAAAATATAATTGAAGAATACTGCAGGGGGTAACACCTCACCCCTACATCCCTTACCTATAATGCATTCTACTCTATAATTTAGGAGTATTAAATAATAATTGAAGCCGGAGACACAGGAATGATTAGCCCATGTTGGCAGGGCTTGGTTTCATTCTTATATGCAGTACAGTCCCCGCAAGGGTACAAAGAGTTAGTTGTATCATAGTAGTATCTCAGTATGGTTGTATGGTCTATGGGGTACCTAGAGTAGTAGCCTTTTTGGCCAAAGGCCTCCCCAGGTTAAATAAGCTTCCAGTAACCGTACTATACTGCAGTCTGGCGAGGGAAAAGGGGCTGGCTACGCGAGACTACGTCTTGTACAAGGAGGGTTTGTATTATCTATGGTATGTACATGTGGACAGGAAGCAATTAGTCAGGTGTGGCCGCCTTGTTCTCTTCTTGAGCACTTCTGTTTTCTAATTAGCGCACAGCCACCATTTTGGTGCACATCCCTTATATGGCCTCGCTCTTGCGCAGGGGAAATTTCGAGCACAATCTATACGAAACCAGAGCCCAAGTTCCGGCTTCTACTACGATAGATACTCTGAGTAGGTTAGAGTATCAGCGGTTTTACTTTCTGAAGGATTACTGAGACCCCGATTTGATTCAAGAATTTCCAGCTAAGGACTCTGAGATGACCAGTAGACTTGGATGTGCCCTAATATTAATCCTTGTCTCGGTTCTATCATCACACGCAGTGAGAGGTAAGCCGCTTCAATCGACCGTGTGCGCATTGGCCCTGCAATGATCGCGTATAAACTTATTCGGCAATGGGTTTGAGATTCTATGGTTTCTCGATCCAAGGGGCACTAAGTGCCGTATGCTATCGTAGTGTAGCTTCCCAAATCGGGAGAGAAATACTGTTGGTGTTTTCTCGGCCTTTTTCTAGAATTCACGCTTGTACCATAGTAACTGCAACATACCCCACTCTAACCTGGACACCTGAATTACAGGCATCCCTCTAATTCAGACCCCTGAATTGCAGACACCCCTCTAACATGAACACATGCCACTGGAACTAAATGATTTATTATGCTTTGCCGTAGTATATCCTTAACCCCTGAAAGGAGGACACTTCAATAACCAGGACAGGCCTTTCTGGTCCCAATGTGTCCGGAATGGAGGGGTCCACTGTAGAAATTATTGTGATCATAATTATAATCTAGGAACTCTGTGAACTGGGTATTTAATTAAACCCTACATTGATTTTTGTAAGTTTTGGCAGTGAACTCTATTATAATGAAAATAAATTAAATATAGAAGGCGCTCATACAGTAGAGCCTGAATAGTCCAGCATCCGTTGGGGAATGAAAAACAGACTGCGGGATTAGTATAATATATAGGTTGTTTGATTTTAGAGGTCAGTTTGTATGGTAAATTAATGGTACATGCCGGAGATCTTGACCGATTTAGGGGAATGGTGGTTTATGGAGGTGCCGGATCAGGCAGGTTCCACTGCTATTTAAACTCCTAGGGTGCGTAGATACTCAATAATACAAGGTACATTCTACCATAACTATGAGATGGATAACACTATGGGACACAGTTGAGTATTTTGATAGTATAAAGTAATGAATATTAATATAAGAAGAAATGTATCATGTATTGAAAATTTTCCTTCAATTGATCCAACTTGCCACCTGTATATATGCAAGTTTATATTGAAATACTCAACTGTGTCCCATAATATTGTCTACCTCATAATGGTAGCATGTAACCTATGTATATGTACTTTGATCGTGAAGTGTCCATGTAGAGTGTCTATGCATGGTGGGGAACATAATTGCCCGATTCTCTCAAAATTTCACACAGTAAAATTCTGGATGGCACCTAATCTGACCATACTATTGTGAAAGTATGTAAACTAGCTATTTGCTACATTCTAAGTCCTTGTCTGCATGCGCTTATACGGGTATAGCTATAGGGTAGTCCCGCATAGCCATACCCATGCTCGCCGTGACTGACGTCCCCGAAAATGGCCGAGCGTGATTGGGTCTGAGCTACGCCGGACTAGCTATAGAGTAAGGTGGGGTAAAATAGAATGGAGAGTATAATTTGGAGCAGACAATTGAGAGCAGTGTCGACAGCAACTTACAGGCTTACATTTTTGTCCGTGTTGTCTATGGGAATCAGGGATTCAGAAATGTCAACTATGGCTAGACAGCGTAGCTGTAACAGAAGTAAAGACCCTCAAGGCCTGTTCTGTTTTATCCGTATATATAGTGTCCCATTTTGTAACCCTGCTTTGGGCCTTTAAGATTATAATGCATACTTTTCCATGAATTTACAGAAGTACGTTCACTTTAAATACTGTACAGTGAATTCTCGTTAATCTGCCACCTCTTTATCAGCCAAACCCTTATATCCACCATCAATTTTGTACATGAATTATTACAAAAGACTGCAAATTGATTTGGATAATCTGCCAAACTCATTAATCTGCCAGGTGGACCAGCTTATAGCTGATGGGGCATTTCCTACTGAAAATTAAATTTATCTATCTATCTGTCTATCTATCTATACAATGTAGCTTAGTCAAAGTGTGTAGCACTAAAATTTCATAGAATTAAGAGAATGACAGTTTAAACTTGGCTGAAACCTAATTTTCTGTTTTGCGACATTAATTCAGATCAGGACACAGATCACTGACAAATATCATGCAATTGGCTTATTCATATATTTGTGTTCTCTCTTGCTGCATTCAGCCCAGGAGCAAGGATCACTGAGGCTTGTCGGTGGTAGCTCATCAAACCGAGGTCGACTGGAAGTCTACATCAATGGAGAGTGGGGAACAGTGTGTGATGACTTCTGGGGCTACAGTGATGCTTTAGTGGCCTGTAGACAACTGGGGTACAATGGAGTGAGCGATTATGATATTTCCATCTCCAGTGGGTCATCCTCCCAGAGGATCTGGTTGGACAATGTTGGGTGCTCAGGCAGTGAATCTAAACTGATCAGCTGTCGTCACAATGGGTATGGAAGTCATGACTGCCGTCATTATGAGGATGTTGGGATCAGTTGTACAGGTGTGTACAACTGTGTATATGTGTATCTTAAGTTTATAAATTTATCT
>CAUJGJ010000069.1:1280700-1283200 GCA_963170055.1 Halisarca cf. caerulea | reverse complement strand
TCAGGTAGTGAATCCAAACTGATCAACTGTCATCACAATGGGTATGGAGTGCATGACTGCAGTCATTTGAAGGACATAGGGATCAGTTGTACAGGTGTGTAAACTCACCACTTATTCTCTTAGTCCTCATCTACATGCTCATATATGGGTGCAGTGAAACCTCTGTAATCCAACAACCACTTAATCCAACACTTTCAAGTCCCATTCAGTGTCGATTAAAGAGGATTTATTGTGTCTCTAAAAATGTGCAATTATTTTGGGCCGCCGGATATATTGTTTTCACTTTCACCGGAAGTGTCCGGAACGTCTGGAACGATGTCTATATATATATATATATATACCGTATGCGCTTTAATTTTCGCGGGGTGTATATTTCGCGGATTTTGTCTTTTAGCGATATTCGCATTTTAATATTCGCGGACGGCCATGTTTTGCCATTGCACAAGAGCCTGATCTAAAATTTCGCGGGTCTAAACTTTTGCGGATGGATTTCAATACGCGAATACCGCGAATATTAAACCACGCGAAAATTTAAGCGTATACCGTATATACAGTCAGACCTCACTAATCCGCACACATCCGTTCTGGATGAAATTGTGGATAAAGTGAGGGAATTGGATAAATGAGGGAGCAGTAGTATAGTGTACAGTAGGATTATTGCAGATTTGTTCCAATAAAAACTACTGCGGAAGGTGAGGGAAATGGATATCTGTGGTGCGGATAAGTGAGGTCTCTCTGCATATATGTCAACAACATGATGGACGCGGAGTCGGTACATAATCTTTCGGCTATATTTCGGTAAAATTCATTCGTTTGCTCCTGATTTTATCAGCGAAGAGTCTCTCAGACCAGAAGAGTTCTTCGAAGTATTAATATTTTAGTCAATAACACCGATTTCCTATAGCGATTCGAGTTTCCAGGGCCGTAGGCGGCCCACGAGTTTTTTGAACTCGAATCGCTTGTTTTGTGATGTCAAAGTATTCACTTTTCATGATATCTGTTTCAACAGTACACATTTACTGATGTGTTACAGATTTTTGTGTAAATGGTTGGTCATAAATAATAGATTGATAAGTTCAGTTTTTTTTAATATAACAATTAGATATTGTATGCGAGTACATGGGGCCTTTGAGTCTATACATGTGCATAATTATTTACTTTCATAATTATTGGAATGATTACAAAGAATGGTACAGAGGTGAAACCTCTTCAAACTGAACCCTCTGTAATCTGAAACCCTCTCTAAACTGGATTTCATGTCCTGCTCTCTGTATTTGCTGTACATATAAAACCTCCTAATCCGGAAATGTTTCTAGACCGAACATTTTCTTTGGTCCTGAGAGTGTTCAGTTTTAGGGTACACTGTATTACTTTATATCTTGGCACTTTTATGCACTATGCTGCTCAGTGAAATGTCTATATTATAAAATTATAGGTACATCTGTGCGTTTGGCTGGAGGGAGCACATCGTATGAAGGTCGTGTTGAAGTGTACTACAGTGGACAGTGGCGTAGTGTGTGCAGTACTTCATCTTTTTTTGGAGCTGATGAGGCTACCACTGTCTGCAGACAATTGGGTTATGAGTATGTTAGCAGAACTACAAGATACTACGGGTCCAGCTCCACCACAGCCTATATCTCTTGCTCTGGCAATCAGAGCAGTGTGGATTCCTGTAGTATTGGTAGCAGTTTTTGTTCCAGTTTCTATCGACAGTATGTGGTGTGCAGAGAACCCAGTGAGTGGGGCATGTTTGTAAACTTAAGTACTGCATGTTCTGTGAATTTTTATTCATTGTGGTCTTTTCAAGTACCTGTGTAGTGTGTAGTGTGTATGACTGTACTGTATAGTGTATGATTTTTTGGTATATACTACAATTTGTTAACTCAATCATATATTTGTTTGTGACCAAACGTGCATTTCACTGTGTATACTTTTGTGTGTGTGTGTGTGTGTGTGTGTGTGTGTGTGTGTGTGTGTGTGTGTGTGTGTGTGTGTGTGTGTTTACGTATGTGTGGGTAAATGTGTGTGCATGTGCATGCATGTGCGTGCCTATGTGTGTGTGTTTTGTACATGTGTATGTGTGCTCATAATAAATACTATGCATGTATTCATTGTACATGCAAGTATATTTCATATTATTATTGTTCAAGTATGTGTCATGAATGTACACTACATTGAACACTTTTATTACTAATACATTATATACGTGCGTTTGTCTGATGCTTTTACTTGGAGTCATTTCAATTTTGTATTTATATATTTTATAACATAATTATTATACGTATGTGTGTATATGATTGTGCATACTTGTATATATGTGTGTGTGTGTGTGTGTGTGTGTGTGTGTGTGTGTGTGTGTGTGTGTGTGTGTGTGTGTGCGTGTGTGCATCGGTACCGGTGTAAGTATTGTATTCAAAAAGATGCAAATATTACACTTGCATATTACATATACCATGCACTTTCAATGCTGGAGTCCCTGTACAAATCATGGTTAACACAC
>CAUJGJ010000069.1:1273200-1275700 GCA_963170055.1 Halisarca cf. caerulea | reverse complement strand
CCAATGATTTATAAAGTGGGGCTCTGTGTACTGGCTAATGGATGCCGGATTAACAGTTACTGTGGTATCTTACATGACTGTAGGCAAGACCTCATGCAACTAAATCCCAGATTGCATGATGCACTAGCTATTTCAGGGCTATAGGCACCTATTCATATATACATGTCATTGATCATTTTCACATTGATCACAGAAATCCAGCATCTGACCCTCCAATGCATGGAGTTCTGTATCTATAATGGCCTAGCTGGATGGATGGCTTGCTTTAGTGCAGGGGTTCATTCTGAATCAATAGAAATCCTGGGCCTTCCAATGGAATATCTATATAATGGCCTAGCTGTATGCCTTGGTTTAGGGTATAGGGGCTCATTTATAGGTCATGTTGACAACTGCAGGCAATAACCACAGAATCAAGAAACGGAGTCATAAACTGGCATGGCATGCAAGCTGTCCAAGAGGCAGTGATTCAGTAAATGCAGCACATTGATCTTCTGTACCATCACCCCCAACCATGCTGATGGGGTTTCTCAATGTGCTAATTGGAAATTAAATCAACTGCTTATTAGTGTTGCCATGATACTGCTAAAAGTGCATCACAGTAATATTTTTATTATTGTCTAGACATGCATGTATCATGATACATCACTATATCAGCGCATTACAAAATAGGTGCAGTCAGAGTAATCAAGACGGGATATTAGCTGTTCACCTGTTCAAGTGCAAGCCAACGGCATTTGTATGCAATCATATTACCCGGTACTCTATATAAAAGACCTTTCAGTGCATGACATCTCTGCATTCACCTTCATTGGCAAGTATACCTCGTGTGTATTGTACTCAATTAATTAACTTATTCTGAATGATTGATTAAATAGATGTGGGAGAGAGGTGCAGGGAATGTGATTGAGCAAATAGGGTAACTGCTAATGAAGGTCAAGCGCCCTATGCAGCACTGCAGGCCCAGTAGGACAGCCTGCTAGAGATGTGTACCTTTCAACTGTATCATGACATGAAGTAGCTCTGTGTATTGTATCGTTTAGAGAACAACATATTGTGATATATCGTGTATCGCAATTATCGTGGCAACACTATACTGCTTATAATTGCATGAGGTTCATTTTAGTGTCATGCCTGTTTCATTATATATTACTTGCTGTGTTGAATCATGGACACTCCAAACTGTAGCTATATAGCACTGAAGGCAAATGTATTATACACAGTCAGATCTGATTTATCCGGAAACTCCATTGTGAATCCCCAACACTAAACTGCACACAAAATACCAGGTTTATCCAACATCTGGCTGTTTAATCCAATTAACACTAGGTTTATCAAGCACCTGGTTTATCCAACACCTGGTTTATCCAGCACCTGGTTTATCCAACACCTGGTTTATCCAACACCTGGTTTATCCAACACCTGGTTTATCCAACACCTGGTTTATCCAACACCTGGTTTATCCAACACCTGGTTTATCCAGCACCTGGTTTATCCAGCACCTAGTTTATCCAACACCTGGTTTATCCAACACCTGGTTTATCCAGCACCTGTTTATCCAGCACCTAGTTTATCCAACACCTGGTTTATCCAACACCTGGTTTATCCAACACCTGGTTTATCCAACACCTGGTTTATCCAACACCTGGTTTATCCTACACCTGGTTTATCCAGCACCTGGTTTATCCAACACCTGGTTTATCCTACACCTGGTTTATCCAGCACCTAGTTTATTCAACACCTGGTTTATCCAACACCTGGTTTATCCAACACCTGGTTTATCCAACACCTGGTTTATCCAGCACCTAGTTTATCCAACACCTGGTTTATCCAACACCTGGTTTATCCAACACCTGGTTTATCCAACACCTGGTTTATCCTACACCTGGTTTACCCAACACCTGGTTTATCCAACACCTGGTTTATCCAGCACCTGATTAATCTGTGGATAAACCAGATCCCACTGTAGTATAGTGTTAGAAGACACCCATTATTATAGAGTATCAGTTAGGTCTGTGGGTAGCTATACATGCGTGATGTCACCTAGCAAGAATGGTGTTTACAAGCTCACACAGTGTGAACACAGTCACGCCATGGGGATTTTCTGTGGTCATTGTAGGACCCCAAAGAAATTCATATACTACACTGTCATGAGTACATGTGTACTGGTTTCTTGTGAATGCTTATGAATGCTCTGGTTCCGTGTTCTCAAGTAGAAAACAGCCACAGGGGGGAAAGGTATCACAGTGGAATGTCTGAATGAAGGACATACACTTTGGGACAGTATTGTGTCCTTTATAAGTAGGTTGTCCTCTTTGGGTGGTCCAAAATGCATTTGAACAATAAGGAGAAAAATATTATATTGGGGCTTCAAGCTAGATCCTTTGTAGAGAGGTTGTCCTTAATATTTGAGAGCACCCACTATCAGATATTCCTCTGTATAGTGCCAATCTGACTGGTAAGAAGAACACGTGCAGTATATGCTGTAGCAGTTGAGAGAAAA
>CAUJGJ010000069.1:1260700-1268200 GCA_963170055.1 Halisarca cf. caerulea | reverse complement strand
TGTGTGCTATCCAGGAGTGTGTACTAACCTGCATGGAGTGTGTACTATCCAGGAGTGTGTACTATCCAGGAGTATGCACTATCCAGGAGTGTGTACTATCCAGGAATGTACTATCCAGGAGTATGCATTATCCAGGAGTGTACTATCCAGGAGTGTGTGCTATCCAGGAGTGTGTACTAACCTGCATGGAGTGTGTACTATCCAGGAGTGTGTACTATCCAGGAGTATGCACTATCCAGGAGTATGTACTATCCAGGAGTGTGCACTATCCAGGAGTGTGTACTATCCAGGAGTGTGTGCTATCCAGGAGTATGTACTATCCAGGAGTGTACTATCCAGGAGTGTGTACTATCCAGGAGTGTGTACTATCCAGGAGTGTGTGCTATCCAGGAGTGTGTACTATCCAGGAGTGTGTACTATCCAGGAGTGTGTGCTATCCAGGAGTGTGTACTATCCAGGAGTATTTACTATCCAGGAGTGAGTAGGCACTATCAAATCCCAAGTACTTACTTACCAAGTTCAACTTTATTATTGTGTAGTTTACATTCCTCCACTTTTAGTGACAAATAGCCAAAGAACCTCTACTTGTACTACATGAAACGTTTTAGATATCTATGTGTCATTGTTTTCATTTGGACTTCAGGTGTGTCAAGCTCATCCGATATATTATATAATATGGATTTGAAGGAAAGTCTTATAATAGAGATTTTATACACAGTGGAACCTGTCTAATGTGGTCACCATAGGGGACAGAGCTTCCCTGGCTGTTTTGCAGGTAGCTGCATTACCAGGTTTCTCATTAATATTCATTACAGGAAAGCTATGAATATTAATGATATGCACTCAAATTAAGCAAATGGCTACCATCACTAGGCTTTCAGCAAGTCTCGTTCCCAGCCCCACTTCCAGCCGCCATGTTATTCTTGCCAGAAATAAAATGAATTCTCATGGAGAGAATAAAATGGCGGCCGGAAGTGGGGCTGGGAGTGAGACTAGCTTTCAGCTAGACTCATTTTCTATGACCTAGAGAAGTGTGATGCACAGGAATGTGTTAGAGATTGTTTTTGAAACAATGGTCAAAGTTTACAAAAACATGTTCAATGAGTGATCAGCTGTAGCAGTTAGTCTTCAATGTTTGCAAGTGATTTGAGTGCGTGGGTATTATTTATTTGACATATTGACTCGTATACGTACCTCTGTACCTCACATGTTGTGTCTGTGTTCGCTGTAACCACCACAGAGGCAAAGCTAATGCCTGTACTTCCATACTAATGGGTGGGACCTCACTTATCCGCACCTCAGCAGTTTCCTCACCTTCTGAAGTAGTTTTAATTGAGACAAATATGCAAAAACCCTACTGTACACTATACTACTGTTCCTTCATTTATCCAGTTTCCTCACTTTATCCCCAATTTCATTCGGAACACTGATTTGTATGCGGATAAATGAGGTCTGACTGTACATGCAACACGTGATATAGAAAACTTAGTATAATTATAGCGCGCATGAATATTTCTTTCAGGTAATGGAGACGTGCGTTTGGTGGGAGGGAGCACACCAAGTGAAGGTCGTGTTGAAGTGTACTACAGTGGACAGTGGCGTAGTGTGTGCAGTACCTCATCTTCATTCGAATCTGATGAGGCCACTACAATTTGCAGACAGCTTGGGTGCCAATATTTGAAGACAAGATCTACGACATACTACTACAGTTCAGCTGGTACAACTGCAGTTACTGTGTCCTGTTCTGGCAGTCAGAGTAGGCTGAGCAGATGTAGTATTGATAACACTACATGTTACAGTAGCAATCGGCAGTATGTCTCCTGTACCAATTCAAGTGAGTGTATGTAGTATCATAATGAAACTTAGCAACTTATAGTATGTACATGATATGATTGGCCACTCATGTGTGTATGTGTGTGTGTATGTGTGCATGTGTGCATGTGTATATTCTTTGATCTGGATATACTAAACTATTTCAATGGAAAAGTATTCACACACAGTACCTAGATGATGTATGGTGTCTTTTTCTGACTTGGTCTTTGGCGACTCATGTACAGTATGTGATAAAGTTAACATAATGTATTACATAATATCCTAAGTATAATTATTTTAGTATAGTAGGTTGCCAATGTCTACACTCATAAAACTGCTGATTTCATTGATCATGTGTACTACTTTTTAATCAGTGCATTGCATAATAATGTTATTTGTATAGTATCGTATATATGTGGTAATTTTTGCAGGACTTCGTTCTCGCAATTTTCGCGAATGAGCCTACATTCGCAAAGTTTAATCGCAAATATTTGGTCAGATACGTACATAGAATGTTTGTCTAAGATAATATATATATAGTTGGGACTGGTCCAATAGCAAAACTAAAATTACAATTTACAGCCAACTTCTCACGAAATATACGCCCCGCAAAAGTTAGCGCCTATGTGGTATATAGCAGTAATGTTTTTTACTGTACATACATTAGTTTGTTGGAGTGTCTGTATTTTCTCAAAGTGACTATATAATATTTCTGCCTCCAGGTACACTGGCTCAGAACTCCAACGGAGATGTACGTTTGGTCAGAGGACGTTCACAGTATGAGGGTCAAGTGGAGGTATACTACAATGGACAGTGGCGAGCAGTTTGTTATGGTTATCAGACATTTGGTGATGTGGTGTGTGGACAATTGGGGTATGGACTAGTCAGTGGAATGAGAGCAGACCACCAGTCCACATCTTCAGACTCTGTGTCGGTATCCTGTTCTGGTGGGCAGAGCAGCTTACGAGAATGTAGCTTCACTGAAGGTGGTTCTTGCTACTATCCTGTTAGAGTTTTATGCAGCAACTCAAGTGAGTGTAATTTGTATGGCATGGTACTGTTGGAAAGTGCCTGGGTGGTATAGTAAGTACTCGTGGATAGTACAATCATATATACTCTTTGCTCTGTCCCTAACTCATGCAATACCATTGATTCAGAAAGTACGTTGGATAGTAAGTACCTCTGATAGTGATTACCTACTTTGCCTTCCCTTGATCCGCACCCCACTATTATATTATACATATATGCGGTGGATATTTCATTGTATAGTGAGTAAAGTATTATACATTCTTCCTTGCCCTTGGTACACCTAGAGTATATAATAGCCACTCATGGATAGCAGGACCTGATTTCTGGACTTTTATGCACCCAACTATATACTGTATAATCTGAGCTGGAGCTATTTGATGTATAATTCTGTTGAGCACGTTTGTGTAGTCTATTGCTTGGGAGAAAGTATAAAAAGTCTGCCACATGTATGTATGTACATGTATGTCTAATACGTATTTTTTTAGCTTGTCTGCATAGCATAGCATCTATATTGGATGAAATAAGTTGTAAATATAATGACATTGTAGACACATGTGTGTACACATAGTATACATACGTACAGCACACACACACACACACACACACACACACACACACACACACACACACACACACACACACACACACACACATACACACACACACACACACACACACACACACAGACACAAACACACACACACACACACCATAGATAATAGTTCGAAGGGGTACCCCTTCTATTATCTATACACACACACACACACACACACACACACACACACACACACACACACACACACACACACACACACACACACACACACAACACAAAACGCACACACACATACACACACCTGTTTACTTCACATAGTTTTCTTACTTCTGCATGTTCATTTTCAGATGTGTATGCTCCTGTTGTCTGGACTGTTCTCGTTCCTCTTGTCTGTGGACTGGTTGTTCTGTGTGTACTCTGTCTTCCTTGCTGTGTGGCTTATCATCTCTACTGGAAGAAGAAGAACGGTGTAGTGTCCTCTGCTCCAAGGCATACATCAGATGATGAAACTGTTAGATATGTTGCAACAGAGTCGGAGGAGCAGGCAAGGGTGGAATATCCAACATTGTCTCCACCAAATTTCTACAATGAGGTAGGGGACCACAGCAATGCAAGGGTGGACCAGAATAACAGCAATCCTGGTCAGCAGATGGGAATGGATATTCCAGTCTACGAGACTGCTCCAGATGGTACCCGACCACAGGACTCCCTACCAGAGTGGACCGCTAATCCTAACCGAGAGCCGCAGACTGAGGAGTACTGTACACTGCAGACTGCCACGGATGATCAGGAACCACACACTGTCAGTCAGCAGTTTCCTACAGCAATCGTTAACACTGTTCCAGGTGGTAATGAACCACACGATCCACCACCCGAGTGGACCGCAAATCCTACATCTAACTACGAGCTGCCCACTGGGGAGTATAACACACTGCAGAGTGCTGTGAAGTAATAATTTTGCCTATAGACAAAAGGTACCTATTTGCACACAGTAATGACTGTATAGTAATTTTTGTACCTTGTGTATGCATGTTTGCACATGTTTCTCTATCCATTATGGTGCATACAATAAGATAGAGTGAAGTACAATACAGTAAAACCTGTCTTAATAACCACGTGCATATAAAGACCACTTGCATGAGACCACAGTAGGCTGGCTCATAGTCCACTTCAGCTGTATATTAGCACCTCTGTACAAGGACCACCTGTCTACAGAGACCGCAATTGCTTGGTCCCTTGAATGACAGGCTGTACCGTAATTATAAACATATTATTGCTTCTACATCCATGAGTCTCTTGATTATGCATAATAGGCTGAAGGACATATACATTTAGCTGCTGGTGAGTATAATACGAATGAATAAATTAAAATTGAAGGATATACCGGCACCTCACCAATAATAGTATACATCCTTAACTTACCTATTTTAACGTACTTATTAGGTCCACACATGTATTCTGTACACATGCTGTGTCAACTGTCAGGTATTTGAAACATTCAGGTGAATCCCTGCAGTTCAATTACACTGTGAACTCACACTACACGGCATCCAAGCAATTTTCCTCCAAAACTTCCCCAAATACCTGAATGCACAAAATGAATATAATGTATACATAACATGTAGTCTCACCTCATAATGTGCATGATGCCCCACAGTCACTGTATATATAACAATAAAATATTACTTCAAAATTGCAGTCCCATTTTAATTATCTGCCATCAACTGATTTTCTCAAAACCTCATTCATACGACCCTTTGCTTTGCCTATAAATATTGTCAATGATAGTTACCAACATCTTTACCATACATGAAAGCTTCATGTATTAGCTCCAAGCTCTATAATTTTTTACATGACTGCATGTGGAGTCACTAGCAGCATAATCATACCTGCTCTTTACTGCATAAGTAAACATTGTTGTGATAGTTTTGTGTATACAGTAACTTTACACAACGTCGTGAATGTAAACCGCATATATATGAATTTCTGATAATAATTTCTATATTTTTAACTGGGTGGGCCATTAGCTGGAGGCTACTCTAGATCTTAAGGCCCCCAGTATCCCACACACTCGCCCACTACACACAATCAAATTGAATCGAATCAGATATTTGTTTGGTGGCTACAGTGGGCCATATTCTCTGTTCAAGTCCTTGATTGGTGGTAGGGGGGTGCAGGGAAGAACATGTCAAGTGCCTCACAGTTGAGATGGGTCTGCTTATCTTCATTGCTTAAATTCATTGTTCACTTCTGAATCATTGTTCTGACCTACTGAGCCATCAGCACCCCCCAATATGATCCAGTATGTGCTGCAGTATACTAGTATATGGTTTGCCATGTAGAAACTCTGGTGATATAAGGACACACTCAGTATACTATATAATGAACCTCTCTACAGAGGAGTGCACAGGTGAATTCATGCTCCTTCAACGTGTCCCTCATGTGATGATATCCACTGATAAAATTCTTACAGTAACTACCAGGTCCTGCTGCCGTAAGTGTGTTGCAACAGGATGGTGCAATCCAATTAGTACTCAGTGACATACACTTCCTTTATGAAACATTATAGGAATTTCAATTATAGACTATAGATACTGTTATAGTAACAATATACACATATATAGCTGGTTTGGTGCAACTCCAGTCATTATAACCCCATCATTTATGTGTACCGTGTTTTTTGTTTTCTTTTATCGAATATTTAATATCAAGTTGAACACAGACTAAAAATTTTGTACTACAAATCTGAATTCAGTCTGGGGTGCTGTAAGAAGCTGATAAAGAGATGAAGATTGCTTTTTGCTTGCTTTTGGCGGGTTACCTGGGGCTCATAGTGAACGGTAAGCGTGTGTTTGTTGGCATATTATACATAATATCATCCATTTCCTTTAATTTCTGACCTGTTCTTTGTGTCGTGTACTTGCATGTGCATATTATACTGACAGGCCAAGTGTGTTTTCTTTTCTTTCACCCCAATTCTGAGGCTGGCAACACATTAATGCCTTCTTGTACCACATCTATAAAGGTCTATCTTATCGGTATACCCTGTATCTGAAAATTAATGACGTGCCTCTTCCCAAAATATAAATTAATATAGTTCTTAGACTGACAATTCAGTGCAGTACAAGACGTAGTGTGTATTATTCAGTTCAACCCAATCTAGCCTCATGCAGATAGCTATAGTACTAGTGTTATATGTATGCCATGTACACTTTTGGACACGTTAAAGCCATATCCGGAAATAATAATATTTCTTACTGGCTAGCTCATACTGTAGAATTTTATTATATGGATAGGTAGACTACTCGAACATCAGATTCTATGGTGCATATCACTCTGGGAATCATGTACTATTCAGTGAGACTTCACTTGTCCACACCAGCTCCCTCACCTTCCCCAGTAGTCTTTATGGGAACAAATCTGGCGTAATATTCCTACTGTACACTAACTGCTTCCTCAATTATCCAGTTCCCTTGCTTTAATTATCCACTATTTCACCCAGAACAGATAAGTGAGGCCTCACTGTATTACAGGAGCTACAGGTGAATATTATTGTATGTATGTGTGCATTTTCACATTGGCCATAGGTCTTCCAGGACTGGGGTCAGTGTACTGACTAGTTGATGCCAGGTTCGTAGCTGCTGCACATGTGTGAACAAGGCCTCAATTTATCAGACATTGATATAGACTAAGTATTCCAGCTAGGGCTATAGGTGCCTATTTGTATACAGAGCTTCTCACATCAATTGACATAGAAGTTAATCCAGGACCTTCTAATGGAGTATCTAGCATGGTCTCGATGGCTTGGTTTAGGGTTAGGGTTGGGGTTCATTCGACAGGGTATAAGCTGGTAACTGCCAGATCAACAGGCACAACATCAAAAATCTGAAAGGAAACTCTGGCGCATGCAGGTTGCATGAGGCTGTTTCCATGGGACTCTTCTACCATCACCCCAACACAATGCTTAAGTAATTTTATTGTTTTTACTTTCACCGGAAGTGTCCGGAACGATGTCTATATAATATTATATATATGTCAACAATATGGCGGACGCGAAGTCGGTACGTAATCTTTCGGCTATATTTCGGTAAAATTCATTCATT
>CAUJGJ010000069.1:1245700-1253200 GCA_963170055.1 Halisarca cf. caerulea | reverse complement strand
ATTACTTTCTAGATTTATCTACTCCATCAATCCCTGAAATATAGCTAGCATCTGAATAATATTTCATGATCAATCACAGATTGTTATATAACAGTTCATTCTCTCCACCGAAACGTAATCAACCACAACAACCATTTAGGTAGCAAAGAGTTCCACTTTGGTCCAGAAGAACCCCCCCCATAATTCAACCTGGCTACAGACCTGAATTCAAGTGTATTTTGCCTTCAGTATTATACTTAGGGGAAACTAGAGAGAATGCCCTATTTTTTAAGAGTAGGTAATTTATAAGTTATGGAATGACCTTAGAAGAACTGAAGCAATGAAAGGAATAAAGCATGTATTGTACTCCACTTAGTCTAGTACTTATGTTAAAGATTTGACTATGGGATTAGAATAATGATCATGGCTATTTGAAGTGAACCATTTAGAAATACCACCTCTCTTGAGAGAGCTTCTTTGGAACCACAGGGTGATCACTAAAAACAGATATCATTGTACTATGGATAAGTATAGTGAATCATTTGGTTCTAGTGACAGTGTCCACATCAGACAGGTGTCTGTACTTAAGGCGCCTGCATTGGAGTGGTTAATTCAACCGTATACGTCTATGTATGGTGGACAATAACACATGTGGTTGTGTGCATAATTGTAAGAGTCTGCTATGAATACACTACACTTTACACTGCAGCTGTTCGGCTAGTTGGAGGGAGCACATCAAGTGAAGGTCGTGTTGAGGTGTACTACAGTGGACAGTGGAGAAGGGTGTGCAGTACCTCATCTTCTTTTGCAACTGATGAGGCCACTACAGTCTGCAGGGACCTGGGGTACAACAGTCTGATAAGCAGAACCACAACCTACTACGGGTATATATCTGGTGCAGCCTACATCTCTTGCTCTGGCAGTCAGAGCAGTGTGAATCAATGCAGCATTGGAACCTCTTCATGCTCCTCCAGCAGACGTGGACAGTATGTGGTCTGTGGGAATTCAAGTGAGTGGGTGTTATTCACTTGCTAAAAGGACATTGATTGTCTGATAAGTGCAATCACTGTGTGTGTGTGTGTGTGTGTGTGTGTGCGTGCGCGTGTGTGTGAGTGTGTGTGTGTGTGTGTGTGCGTGTGTGTGTGTGTGTGTGTGTGTGTGCGCGCGCACGCGCATGTGTGTACGTGTGCATATGTGCATGTGTGTGTGTATGCGTATGTGTGTGTGTGTGTGTGTGTGTGTGTGTGTGTGTTTGTGTCTGTGTAATACATATATATGGTATATGTATGGTGTACATTTGTACCGTGAAATCCCTTTATTCCATACACCTTGAGACTAGAAGGGACTGTCCTAATTATTGAGGTGTCCTCAATTCAGGGGTTGAAGATTATATACAGTGGTACCTGATTTGAGTGACCACTGCCATTAGCGACCACCTCTTTTCAAAGACTGCATTTTATAGCACCAATGTTCAGTAATACCTTTCAAGTACATCCACCTGTAAAACATGACCAGCAACCATGCTGGGTAATTGTATTAAGCGACCATTCTGAGGATGACATTATATATAGCACATACAGCCGTAATCCTTCCTTCCACTAATTCAAGCGTATTTTGCCTTCGGTAGACTACAAGAATGCATGTAGTTGCCAATGAGAGCGCATGTGGATAAATCAACAGATCACCATTTTATCTGTCACCTTAAGGTCATATATCTATTGATTATGGCCAATTTGACCTTGAGTATTATACTTAGGGGAAACTAAAGAGAAAGCCCTATCTTTAAGAGTAGGTAGCTAATAAGTTATCAAATGACCATAGAAGAACTGAAGGAATGAAAAGGAATAAAGCATGTATTGTACTTCACTGGTACTTATATGATTTGACTAAATGATTAAAATAATGATGGCTAGTTGAGGTGAACCTTTGATTAATTAAATACCACCTCTCTTGAGAGAGCGCTTTCTTGGAACTACAGGGTGATCTCTTAAAACAGATGTCACTGCACTATATATGGATAAGAATAGTGAATCATTTGGTTCCAGTGACAGAGTCCACATCAGACAGGTGTCTGCAATTGAGGTGTCTGCATTAGAGTGGTTCAACTGTATACATCTATGTATGGTGGACAATAACATATTATGTGGTTGTGTGCATAATTGTAAGAGTCTGCTATGAGTACACTCCACTCTGCACTGCAGCTGTTCGGCTAGTTGGAGGGAGCACATCAAGTGGAGGTCGTGTTGAGGTGTACCACAGTGGACAGTGGCGAAGGGTGTGCGGTACCTCATCTTCATTTGCAACTGATGAGGCCACTACAGTCTGTAGAGACCTGGGGTACAACAGTTTGATTAGCAGAACCACAACCTACTATGGGTATATATCTGGTGCAGCCTACATCTCTTGCTCTGGCAGTCAGAGCAGTGTGAATCAATGCAGCATTGGAACCTCTTCATGCTCCTCCAGCAGACGTGGACAGTATGTGGTCTGTGGGAATTCAAGTGAGTGGGTGTTGTTCACTTGCTAAAAGGACATTGATTGTCTGATAAGTCCAATCAGTGTGTGTGTGTGTGTGTGTGTGTGTGTGTGTGTGTGTGTGTGTGTGTGTGTGCATGCGTGTGGATGTGTGTGTGTATACATGGACATGTGTGTGTGTGCATGTATCTGTATGTGTGTGCATGTGTACATGTATGTGTGTGTGTGTGTACATGCTTGTGTGTGTGTGTATGTGTGTGTGTGTGTGTGTGTGTGTTTGTGTGTGTGCCTCCCTGTGCCTGTGTAATACTAGGGGCGTAGCCGGGATTTTAAGAAAGGGGGGCTCCATGGAAATTGAGAAATCGAAGCAGAGACATTTTGACCCAAGTAGCGCTTGAAATTAGCGCACACAGATTACATGGCAAAATCCGAACTTACCCGCGCCTGCAGTATAACCACGCCCACCTGACCTTCAAGCGCTCAAACATGTCTGCGTACGTACGTAGCGGTTTCTTTAGAACGTATTTACAGTATTCTTAGTATTTTAGATCGTTTTTAGTTTTAAATTAGTTGTATAACAAATCTAGATATATATTCATAAACTAACAGACATTGGGCCCAATCCAGGCCAGTTTGTAGAGTTGGGAAGAAAGGAAGGTCTCAGTCAAGATTTTGTTCGGGAAGAAACTTCAAAAGGGGGGCTCAAGCCCCCTGAGCCCTGTGCTAGCTACGCCCCTGACATATACATGGTATATGTATGGTGTACATTTGTACCGTGAAATCCCTTTATTCCATACACCTTGAGATTAGAAGGGACTGCATGTCCTAACTATTGAGGTATCCTCAATTCAGGGGTTGAAGATTATATACAGTGGTACCTGATTTGAGTGACCACTGCCATGAGCGACCATCTCTTTTCAAAGACTGCTTTTTACAGCACCAATGTTAGTAATACCTTTCAAGTACATCCACCTGTGAAACATGACCAGCAACCATGCTGGGTAATTGTATTAAGCGACCATTCTGAGGATGACATTATATATAGCACATACAGCTGTAACCCTTCCTTCCACTAATTCAAGTGTATTTTGCGTTCAGTATTATACTTAGGGGAAACTAGAGAGAAAGCCCTATCTTTTAAGAGTAGGTAATTTATAAGTTATGGAATGACCATAGAAGAACTGAAGGAATGAAAGGAATAAAGTATGTATTGTACTTCACTTAGTCTTAGACTAGTACTTATGTCAAAGATTTGACTATGGGATTAGAATAATGATCATGGCTATTTGAAGTGAACCATTTAAGAATACCACCTCTCTTGAGAGAGCTTTTTTGGAACCACAGGGTGATCACTAAAAACAGATATCATTGTACTATGGATAAGTATAGTGAATCATTTGGTTCTAGTGGCAGTGTCCACATCAGACAGGTGTCTGCACTTAAGGCGCCTGCATTGGAGTGGTTAATTCAACTGTATACATCTATGTATGGTGGACAATAACACATGTGGTTGTGTGCATAATTGTAAGAGTCTGCTATGAGTACACTCCACTCTGCACTGCAGCTGTTCGGCTAGTTGGAGGGAGTACATCAAACAAAGGTCGTGTTGAAGTGTACTACAGTGGACAGTGGCGTAGTGTGTGCAGTACCTCATCTTCTTTTGCAACTGATGAGGCCACTACGGTCTGTACAGACCTGGGGTACAACAGTTTAATAAGCAGAACCACAGTCTACTACGGATCTAGCTCTGGTGCAGCCTACATCTCTTGTTCCGGCAGTCAGAGCAGTGTGAATCAATGCAGCATTGGAACCTCTACGTGCTCCTCTAGCAGACGTGGACAGTATGTGGTCTGTGGGAATTCAAGTAAGTGGGTGTTATTCACTTGCTAAAAGGACATTGATTGTCTGATAAGTGCAATCAGTGTGTGTGTGTGTGTGTGTGTGTGTGTGTGTGTGTGTGTGTGTGTGTGTGTGTGTGTGTGTGTGTGTGTGTGTAGTACATTACATGCATGTGTGTGGTGTACATGTGTATATGTTGATGGACTATGTGCACAGTACATTTACTTTATTCAGAATCGGTTCTGAATACAGAAAACACATGCATGCATCACGTAACATTTCTTCAAAAACTCTCATGCACGTCCACTGACAGTTTGCTATGGCTTGTACAGTGAAACCTCTGTAATCCAAATTAAGTCTCTTTATTCTGACCACTGTATATATGAAGTACAGTCACCATATCAAAGTAAGCTAATAGTCACTCTGTATTTTGACAGCCTCCAAATTTAACACGTTTTCACGGCCCATTGTGTGTCAGACTACAGTTGGACTGTATATAACTGGACTGTACAGTCCTAAATGTCCAAACTTTGATTTACAAGGTGTAGCACACAATTCATGTGCTTAATGATAATAATTATAATAATTGATTGAATTGCAATTAAAGCATGTACCTAGGATATGTACGTATTAATTATGCTGATTATGATGTTGTTCACTATTGTATGTATGCAGCTAGCAGAGCAGTGCGTTTGGTTGGAGGGAGCACATCAAACAAAGGTCGTGTTGAAGTGTACTACAGTGGACAGTGGCGTGGTGTGTGCAGTACCTCATCTTCTTTTGGAACTGATGAGGCTACCACTGTCTGCAGACAACTGGGGTACAACGTAGCCACACGAAGAACAACAACATACTACAGATCCAGTAGTTCTACAGTCTCTGTCTCTTGCTATGGTATTCAAAGCAGTCTCATTCGATGTTCTGTCAGCACTGCTTACTGTTCTGGTTCCTATCAGCAGTATATAGAATGTGACAGTTTCAGTGAGTGGATGGTGTGAATGTTCATTTTCATTTGTGTGTGTGTGTGTGTGTGTGTGTGTGTGTGTGTGTGTGTGTGTGTGTGTGTGTGTGTATGTGTGTGTGCGTGCGTGCGTGTGTGTGTGTGTGTGTGTGTGTGTGTGTGTATGTGTATGTGTGTGTGTGTGTGTGTATGTGTGTGTGCGTGCGTGCGTGTGTGTGTGTGTGTGTGTGTGTGTGTGTGTGTGTGTATGTGTATGTGTGTGTGTGAGTGTGCATGTGTGTGTGCAATGCATAATAGTATGTGTGTGGTGTACATTAATGGACATGTGCATGTGCACAATACATATGAGTCTGCTTCATTCAGAATCGATTCTGAATATAGCAAACATGCATGCATCGCGTGAAAATTTCTTCAAAAGCTCTCGTACATGTCCACTGACAGTTTGCTATGGCTTGTACAGTGAAACCTCTGTAATCCAACATTCTCTTTATTCTGACCACTGTATGAAGTACAGTCACCATATCAAAGTAAGCTAATAGTTGCTCTGAAATTTACAACCTCCAAATTTAACACGTTTTCACGGCCCATTGTGGGTCAGACTACAGTTGGACTGTATATAATTGGACTGTACAGTCCTAAATGTCCAAACTTTGATTTACAATGTGTAGCACACAACATTCATGTGCTTAATAATAATAATTATAATGATTGATTGTATTGCAAAGTATGTACGTAGTATAAGGATGTATTAACTATACTGATTATGATGTTGTTCACTATTGTATGTATGCAGCTAGCAGAGCAGTGCGTTTGGTGGGAGGGAGCACATCAAACAAAGGTCGTGTTGAAGTGTACTACAGTGGACAGTGGCGTGGTGTGTGCAGTACCTCATCTTCATTTCAATCTGATGAGGCTACCACTGTCTGCAGACAACTGGGGTACAACGTGGCCACAAGAAGAACAACAACATACTACACGTCCAGTAGTTCTACAGTGTCTATCTCTTGCTCTGGTATTCAAAGCAGTCTCAGTCGATGTTCTGTCAGCACTGCTTACTGTTCTGGTTCCTATCGGCAGTATATAGAATGCGGCAGTCCCAGTGAGTGGATGGTGAATGTTCATTTTGCATTTGTGTGTGTGTGTGTGTGTGTGTGTGTGTGTGTGTGTGTGTGTGTGTGTGTGTGTGTGTGCACATGTGTGTGTGTGCGCGTGTGTGTGTGTATGTGTGTGCGTGTGTGTGCGCGCGCACGCGTGTGTGTGTACGCACACGTGTGTGTGTGTGCACATGTGTGTGCTTGTGTGTGTGTGAGAGTGTGTCCCATCTTTTGAGAGTAGGTAACTAATAAGTTATCAAATAACCATAGAAGAACTGAAGAAATGAAAAGGAATGAAGCATGTATTGTACTTCACTAGTACTAATGATTTGTCAATGACTAAGTGATTAAAATAATGATGGCTCTTTGAGGTGAACCTTTGATAAAATACTACCTCTCTTGAGAGAATGCTTTCTTGGAACCACATGGTGATCTCTAAAAACAGGTGTCACTGTTCTATGGATAAGTATAGTGCATCATTAGGTTCCAGTGACAGTGTCCACATCAGACAGGTGTCTGCAATTGAGGTGTCTGCATTAGAGTTGTTCAACTGTATACATCTATGCATGGTGGACAATATGTGGTTATGTGCATAATTGTAAGAGTCTGCTATGAGTACACTCCACTCTGCACTGCAGCTGTTCGGCTAGTTGGAGGGAGTACATCAAACAGAGGTCGTGTTGAGGTGTACTACAGTGGACAGTGGCGAAGGGTGTGCGGTACCTCATCTTCTTTTGCAACTGATGAGGCCACTACAGTTTGCAGGGACCTTGGGTACAACAGTTTGATAAGCAGAACCACAACCTACTATGGGTATATATCTGGTGCAGCCTACATCTCTTGTTCCCACAGTCAGAGCAGTGTAAGTCAGTGCAGCATTGGAACCTCTACGTGCTCCTCCAGCAGACGTGGACAGTATGTGGTCTGTGGGAATTCAAGTGAGTTGATGTTATTCACTTGCTAAAAGGACATTGATTGTCTGATAAGTGCAATCAGTGTGTGTGTGTGTGTGTGTGTGTGTGTGTGTATGTGTGTGTGTTTGTGTGTGTTTGTGTGTGTGTTTGTTTGTGTGTGTGTATGTGTGTGTGTGCATGCACGTGTGTGTGTGTATGCGCATGTGTGTGTGTGTGTGTGCGTGCGTGCGTGCGTGTG
>CAUJGJ010000069.1:1225700-1228200 GCA_963170055.1 Halisarca cf. caerulea | reverse complement strand
TCTGCACTCGGCCTCACTTGTTGCAACCTCTGGTGTGACAGTTAGTTAATTATAAATCATAGATGCTCCAACAGCAAGATTACTTCCCGTATAAATAATACATCTCCAATGTAGGTTTCTATAAACTGATGCATCGTACCATCAAAGAATCTGGAGAGTTTGTATGCTTCAAACAGTAGCACTGTGATCTGTATTGCTATGGCAGTGCTGGGAAAATAGAGATCTTTGTGGTCTGCATTGCCTGTTAATTGACACTAGTGATTTAGTAAATCAACTAAAAGCCCCCGGGCCTCTTTCACTGCCAGTGCAACCCAAGGGAGGCGCTAACTCTCTTTAGCATCAGTTTAGAAGCAGGCCATAACCCACCTCCTCACTAAGCACATGCACATTAAAAGGATGCAAAATATTACAGTGGAACTCAAAGGGGACACAAAAGTTTATTAGAGGTACTTAATATCAGCCTGGGGTTGTTTTTTATGTACATGAGGTATACACAGGGACAAAATGAGGAGTACTTACCATCCAGGAGTATATGTATTAACCCAGATACTTTTTAAGCAAGTCCCACTGTATATAGGTAAGTCAGATGAACTGTCATTCACATGGCAACACTTGCAAGTATACGTATACAATTATGATATAATTATAATGAGCCTATGTGACTTAATGTGGATGTTATGGAACCTATACACTGTACGGACATGAGACAAACGGTGAACATGTGTACATACAGTTCATCACGTGTAGTATAGTGCCATCGACAGCATACTACAGCATAGATACTCTAACCTACGCAACCGGTTGCGTAGCTATGGTTAGATTATCCATAGATATTCAACCCGTCGAGTATCTACAAAATAATAATCCCATGAAACGCCGAGGGCGCTTCTTGAGGAGGAAAATGGTTCGAAGTTAATCGTTCAATTGGTCCAGCACGGGAAATTATAATCCTTCCTGGTGGGGTTAATAGCACTTTCTGGCAGAATCAAGTATATGTTCAACTTTCGTCATACAAGTTAGTGTTACAGTTTTTTATCGAAGGTCTACCCACTTTGTATAAATTCTAGCTGTTGAATTTTTACCACGCGCCATTCAGCCGACATGCGGTATATTGTGATAGTGGAGATAGCTGTTTCACTTTGCCTACTTCTGGCGGTTCAGCATCGCGTTATTGTGAACGGTGCGTAAGTTTCTGTGGTCATACACCCGAGTGCTCTAACCTAGGAAGGAGTATATTATATAGCTAGTATATGCTTTGGTTGTTAGCATGATCATCATCTGATACTCTAACCTGACATGCACTGAACTTCGGAGTCCTTTCAATTTTTTGCATTAATATTTAAGTGCTCCGATCTGGCCCGAGATATATGGCCACCATCGTAGTCTACTTGCTAATACCTATTGTATTGCCTCTTGTGTTTATGTTATGATTATTATATAATAATAATAATTTTGTTTAAAATCCAGCTCAGGATCGAGGGTCATTAAGACTTGTGGGGGGTAGCTTACCAAGTGAAGGTCGACTGGAGGTCTACATCAATGGAGAGTGGGGAACAGTGTGTGATGACCTCTGGGACTACAACGATCTCGTGGTGGCCTGCAGACAACTGGGGTACAGTGGAGTCATCCCATATCTTATCTCCATCCCTGGGAACTCCTCACAGAGAACCTGGCTGACTCATGTTGGATGCTTAGGAACTGAAGGAAAACTGATCGACTGCAATCACAGAGACTATGCTGAACTACAGAATTGCGTTCATCGTGAGGATGTTGGAGTCAGGTGCCAACGTATGTATGCTAGCTGACACAATGTCAATGGAATTTATGCTAATATATATAATATTGTGTTTGATTAACTGCATGAGCCAGACCAACACGAATATAATTTAACCTTGATTCCTTAGTTATTAATAATATCATGTTTACAGAGCTACTTGAAAGTGCAGTCGCAACTCATTCATCTGACACTTGTTTATCCACAAAAATCTGATTCTCTGTCCCCATGCGTCACTAAGTTGCATGCATATGTGTGTGTGTGCATACAATCTACCCTCAGCTGGTTTATCCGACACATTTTACGAGGGACATGTAGACATACATGATTGGATAAATGAGGGCCCATTGTAACTGAAGTAATATACTACGGTAGTTACGACTTTTGTTACAATAGTGAGCTATTCAAATCTATTTAATTTAAGCATTTTAAAATTAATTGTAGGGATTTTCAGTGTGCGATCAGAAACGTCTGGTTTTGAATGTTAGCATACGACCATATTTTAGCCGAATCAGCTCCTTCATCCATATAATTATTAATATATCATTTTCATGATTATTCATATAGATTCTGAATTTTGAATTATATCTTTTTGAATCTATTCAATGTAGCCAGTAGAGCTGTACAACTGATCGGAGGGAACTCATCAAGTGAAGGTCATGTTGAAGTGTACTACAGTGGACGGTGGCATAGTGTGTGTGGTAGCACATCTGCATTTGGAGCAGA
>CAUJGJ010000069.1:1178200-1220700 GCA_963170055.1 Halisarca cf. caerulea | reverse complement strand
TGAAAACCAGCACAAAATCAAAATGTATGTAATTTGTGAGGCTTGTTAAGTACAATAATCAAAGATGAGAGACACTAAGTTAATATAATATTATTACATTAATATATATGCACTGTACACCATTGTCAACTGTACACAATTTAAGATACAATTAAACAAGAAAGAATGGAAACAATATTATATACAGTAGCAATAAAAAAACATACATATACAGCAATAGTAAAATAGAGTAATAAATATAACTAAATAAAAATCAACTAAATAATTTAGCAAGCAACCCTGCCCTCAGAAGGGGGTACGTCTCCAGTCATATATTAATATTATTATTACTATAATTGTTATTATTATTATAACTGTGCCACATGCAAAACAGTACTGGGGGACAAAGCCCTATGCGAGGCACAGAATAAACAAAAATTTATGCAAACTGCAAAGAGTAAATCAGTTATATAACCAAATCTGTTCTCATAAGCAATCATAATATACCTTCCGATTGTAGGTTTCTCGCAGGCCAAGTGGAGTAGAATGCCCAGTTTATCCTAATCACTCAGAAATCTGAAATTGCTAACATGATATGCTCCAATGATTCAAAAACAGAAAATCTCCGCAGATTTAATGTGCTGCATCTGATTAGCCAATGTTCTGCGTCTTCAATTTCATTGGTATTACAGGATTGACAGATTCTCTTTTCTCTTGCATGGTTCTCCTCTCCATCGCCCTGACTCAATCCTCGGCCCAAATGTGCCACCTCGAATCATACATTGCCACCACTCGTCTCATGTAAACCTTCTGTTTCCAATAAGGATATAATTATATTATATTATTATTATTCCTGTAACCTCATACTATGACCTCATCACCAGTGCGCGCTATATACAGGTATATTGGGTTAGAACATAATAATGCTTATACCAAATTTGTACACATTTCAGTATAATTATTATTATTAATTTAGACTACAAAGCTCTGTAAAGTTATTAGAAGCCGATCGTTGGCAAGGCATGAAGATCGTTATTTACCTACTTCTGGCGGGTCACCTGGGGCTCATAGTAAACGGTACGCGTGAGTTTGAGATTCAGACGGTATCCGATTTCCCTTTCTTGTTCTTCCGAATCGTGTATTATGTGGCGAGTCCGAGCGTGTTTTCATCGTAGTAGTTGCAATGATCTTCTCATAGTTATGTACGGCACACCTGTGTGTGTAATTCAGGTAAAGCGCGGGATAATTCGGCACACTGGGGTGAATCGGGACAGGGCCTTCACCATGGTTGAGCTGTCTAGCCATATACTCGCTACCTCTGAACTCCCAGATCACGGAGACGAAATAATGTGTGTAGCTTGTGGCTGACACAGCTTTTGACCCACCGTCCCGTATGACTTGTGGCTGACACGGCTTTTGACCCACCGTCCCGTATAGGCATGAGCCAATTATTCACCAAGTACCACCTATTATTTTATTCAATTATTCGTCCAAACTCTGCCTATTATTTTCAAATGCACACCCTATTATTTAGCTCCAATGCCTTCCTTAGATGACGTTCTATGTACTGTAGCTTTATCGGTAAAGTTTCCCACTTGTCAAGAATCATGTTTGTGACAACTTAGACCGAAGACTCAACATTATTTGTACTCACTGCAGCATGAATTGTGTGGTCTTACGCATTCTTAAGGGAATAGTTCCTACTATGAAATGAAGAAACCATTTAAAGGGGAAGGAAATGCGCCCCATGTTGGCCTGATTGGCCATTTTGTGCTACAAATTTTAGAATGTTCCCTATTATTTGCAAATTATTCCCAATTCACAGAAGTGCCTATTATTTATGAAATTATGTGCGCATAATTGGCTCATGCCTAGTCCCGTATGACTTGTGGCTGACACAGCTTTTGACCCACCGTCCCGTATACCTTGTTGTTGACACAGCTTTTGACCCACCAAAAACCGTCTAGCTGCATGCAATTACCCCATGCACTTGCCTTATATCTGCATGGCCTCTGATAGCATATTGCATACCATACTAAATCCGAAATAAGCCAGATCCGACCAGCCCAGTATAGACTCTAACATTAGATTGTAACCATTACGGGGTGCATTGATCTGAGATTGCTACCCCAGGGGCTAAAAGTGCTTTATTATATCTATCGTAATATTTATGTGAGCATTTTTACGTTGACCATTATTATTATATAGCTCTCGTAAAAGAGTGCAGGTGTATCTATATCTATGGGCAGAATAATTGCTTGATTTGGGGTTGGGGTCAATGCAAATGGCCCTATAAATGCAGTTTGAGATTGATGTGGTATTCTAGAGCCCTGTGTTGGTACCTATTTGTATACACGGGCATTCTCACATTGATCATGAATCCTGGGCCTTCCCATGGAGTACCAATGGCCTGCATACCTTGGTTTAGGGTTGGGGTCCATTTGACATTGTGCAGACTGACAACTGCTGGATCAATAGCCACAGAATCACAACAACACTGAAATCAAAACTGGAAAACAAGTCCATCTGTCTTCTACTACCATCCTGCCATGATTATGTGATTTCTCAAATTGAATGTAGGAAACTGTCTGTGAATATATAACTTTGTAGTTGAGAATCATTTTCAGTGTTGTGTCTGACTCATTATCAGTGTTGAGCTAGCAGTCTATATGTTTGTAGAAGACTCCCTGAACCATGCAGGCCAATGCACAGTCTGTATCAGATTCTACATGCATGATGTCACCTAGTGGCATCATGAGCCCACAAGTACACAAGATGTATAATTTCATTATTATGTGGAATCTTAATAATATAATTATAGGCCTGGACCCCTTCACTAGGGATTTCTTTTGTGGTCAGCTGCTGTAGGAACCCAAAGAAAATCAGATACCATGCATATTTTTGTACTGATTAGGACTCCAATATCATCAGTGCATGTGTACTGGCTTCTTGTGAATGTGTATGAATGCTCTGGTTCTGTGTTCTCATGACATTGTCAAGTAGAAATACAGTAGAACCTGTCTTAAAGACCACTGGCATATGAAGACCACCTGTCTGTAGAGACCACAGCAGGCTGGCTCATAGTCCACTTCAGCAGCACCTTTGTACAAGGACCACCTGCATGTCTATAGAGACCACAGCAGGCTGGCTCATAGTCCACTTCAGCAGCACCTTTGTACAAGGACCACCTGCATGTCTATAGAGACCACAGCAGGCTGGCTCATAGTCCACTTCAGCAGCACCTTTGTACAAGGACCACCTGCATGTCTATAGAGACCGCAGCAGGCTAGCTCATAGTCCACTTCAGCAGCACCTCTGTACAAGGACCACCTGTTTACAGAGACCGCAATTACTTGGTCCTCTGAGTGGTCATTATAAACATACAGGTTAATTTTACTGTATAGTCAGAGGTTTTTAAGAAGCTACTGTAACAGTGACTGCCAATCTGACTAGTAAGAATAACATGTCTAAATCTTGCAGTAGAATTAAACCGTAATAGTTGAGAGAAAAATTGTTACTTGGGTTGTCTACAAACTTATAAGACTGCAACTTACAGGTGCTCTGCATAATTGGACCTTATTTGCACACATAACACTCAATCTCACAGGCTAAGAGATCTGCTAAGAATGTGTTTTCCGAAGCAAGCTTCTTATTTTTTGTCATAATACTGTATTACAGGTCTGCAGAATTTAAACCCAGTATTTGTCATTCTTTTCTGTTTACCTATAGCTCAACAGCAAGGATCATTAAGGCTTGTCGGTGGTAGCTCATCAAACCAAGGTCGACTGGAGGTCTACATCAATGGAGAGTGGGGAACAGTGTGTGATGACTCCTGGGGCTCTAGTGATGCCTCGGTTGCTTGCAGACAACTGGGATACACTGGAGTGAGCGATTATGATATTTCCATCTCCAGTGGGTCATCTTCCCAGAGGATCTGGTTGGACGATGTTAGGTGCTCAGGGAGTGAATCTAAACTGATCAACTGTCGTCACAGTGGATATGGAGTGCATGACTGTGGTCATCATGAGGATGTTGGGATCAGGTGCCAATGTACGTTAATGTGACCTTAGGCTAAGAAAATATTGTTCACGCATACACACACACACACACACACACACACACACACACACACACACACACACACACACACACACACACACACACACACACAAACAAACATGCACACACACACACACATACGTTGTGTGTTAATGCACACAATGTCATGTGCATGCACACACACACACACACATACGTTGTGTGTTAATGCACACAATGTCATGTGCATGCACACATGCACACACACACGCGCGCACGCACACACAAACACACACACACACACACACACACACACACACACACACACACAAACACAAGCACACGTAATTATCCATCTATAACTGCATGTCTGTGTATATCTATGATCAAGTATTCCGTATACGTAGATCTATAATATTTGGACCAGACAGTTCCTATGTATGCTATGCACTGTATGTGTGTGCTATGAGCCCTTTTTGGGAACTCCTCCCTTCATGCATGGGTAGTTTCAGTATCGGTTAAGCAAACATACAAAAATTATCATGAACAGAGAGTTTACTGTTGTACATACATTGAAACCTCTGTATTCCAACACTTTGTATTGTGATATTTCTCTAATCTGACCGCCCTATATATAAGGCACGATCACCATATTCAAGTATGCTAATAGTCACTCCGTCGTCCAACAACCTATCTGCACCTTTTTCAAGCCCCGTTGAATGTCAGATTAGAGATGTTTCACTTTATGTACTGTATATAGTCAAAAATGCCCAAACTTTGATTGACAAGGTGTAGCACACAATTATACTAATTGAACAGTAAAAACATACATATGTACACAAGTATATGCTGTTCTTCACTAATGTATTTATGCAGCCAGCAGAACAGTGCGTTTGGTGGGAGGGAGCACATCAAACAAAGGTCGTGTTGAGGTGTACTACAGTGGGTGGTGGCGTAGTGTGTGCAGTACCTCATCTTCTTTTGGAACTGATGAGGCTACGACTGTCTGCAGACAACTAGGTTATAACAGTCTGATAAGCAGAACCACAACCTACTACAGTAACTATTACGGATCTACTACAGCTTACATCTCTTGCTCTGGCAGTCAAAGCAGTGTGAGTCAATGTACAATTAGGACCTCTTCTTGCTCCAGCAGATATCGACAGTATGTAGTTTGTGGCAATTCAAGTAAGTGGGTGTTATTTACTTGCTTATGAAAAGGACATTGATTGTTATAATGTTCGATGTGTACAATCATGTGTGTGTGTGTGTGTGTGTGCGTGTGTGCGTGCGTGTGTGTGTGTTCGTGTGTTTGTGTGTGTGTATTCATCTGTGTGTGTGAGAGCACTGTGTGTGTCAGGTGTGCCTGTGCCTGTGTACATGACACATATTTTTCAAATGATTGCATTTGTATACAGGTTTAATTATTATACATATTATACCTAATAATGTGTATGGGGGATATGTGTGGTTATATGTGCATATGTAAAGTACAGTTCTAGTATATGTGTATCATGAACCACGGTAGTCGTTCATGATATATACTAGAACTAGAGCTAGATGTATTTGGATAAGTTTTATCTTTGGATAGATAACGCATGTCACAATTTTTCATCAACAATTATTCAATTGTACAACGTTTCGCCCACTTGGGCTTCTTCAGGTTTGATTTTGCGGGATTTGACAAATTTGCGGGATGATTATCAAAGGTATTTTGGATGAGCCGTTCGAATATTTGTCCGCTTCGAATAACTTCAAAGTCGGCATAATCAATATCGAAGTACCTTAACAATTCCTTAGATAGGCGCAGACAGGTTAGTGCGTTTGGTAGGAACTTATCAGAGAATCTACAATTACCATTGTTGCTCTGGCCTTATTAGCGTACTCAACGTCCCCTGCTTTTCCGGACCTTCTTTTCTGCTCTTCTCTGAAATCCACTTCAGTTTTAGCATGTATTATTTTCATTACAAATTCCAGAAGCGTAAAACGCTATTCATATGCAACAGGAAGTAGACGAATAAAAATGGCTACTGAAAGAAAAGAAGACTTTAACTAGCTACGGTTTATCTCTGCAACAATGGTATCAGGTTTAAGAAGGAGTTTTATCCTTCAGCTTTGTATTTTTTGTCTTAGCTGCAATTTTTGAAGAAAATTCACTGCATTTTGGCGAAGTTTAAGCCAAGGGGAAGATGCACATCATTAAATTGATATAGAGTACAGATAGGCTATAATGATGTGGTACAATAATTAAAGGCAACAATTTGTTGCCAGCCTCAGACTCGGGGTGGTATCTACAGAGATTCAGGAAAATCCGGCAAGGCAAAAAAAAAGAAAAAAAGGCTTATGTAGATTAAGGTAAAGATTAACTGAAGTAGCTAGATTATGATAGTTGTGGTTAGTTAGGGGCAATGCTCCAGGGCAATTTCCTTGCTAGGAAGATCTGATAACTGCCAGAAATGGCAGCCTTTGCTGTTTCAATAAGAACATGCAGTACGTCGGTCACTCCCTTGACTAAGGGGAACAGCAGTTTTCAGGGCTGTGAAAGCATCTTGGGTGTAATCCCCCAGGCACCCAATTTCCAGGGTGAGGAACTTGGCTGAGTATCCATGGGAAGACAGGTCGATCTGACACTAGGAGTTGGTAGTTTTCTTTTCCCATCTTCCTCGTTCTGATCATTTGGATGCTCTTGGTACTGTTCCAAGGACTGTCAGCTCTACAATGGTGATTTTCCTGTCATGGAGGATGCATGAGAATGTCTGGTCTTGCAGTGGTGACTGCAATACCTGGAGACACTGTTGCTGGTGCTAACTCACAGGCTCTGTGGTTTGGGAGGTCCACAAATACCTTGGCGGCAGATGGAAGGAGGTTTCTTAGGAAGGAGTATACCTTGCTTAGAACTTGATCGTGTCACCAAGTGTACCTCCCGTCAGATAGGGCAGTGGGGCAACAATTGAGAATGTGATGGACGTTGCATTGTGGACCGTTGCATAGTGGACATGACTGTCTCAAGGAGTAGCCCCAATGCACATGCAAGAGAAGTAGGGGTGGGCAAGCTATCACACGAAGCACGAATCACGAAGGAGAGCTGGCCAGCTAGCATACCAGTCGATTAGTAACCTGTTCCATAGATGATCATCAGCTCCAAGTACCAGCGAGGTTGTTTGGACTGCAAGCTGCTCTATAGGTGTGTATCCCATTAGAGAGGTTTAGCACTACGTAAAACATTATGTAATAAGCTTCCTACGTTTCGCGTGGAAAGCTATAGAACATTCTTAGTAACAGTTTCGACATATCAAGGTATCTTAGTACGTTGTTGCTCTACGTTATAAGCCTCGGGCCCGGGGTGACGCTCTCTCCATTACTCCTCTAATTGCCGTTCTTCAGCCTGGCGTTCCGTTTTTGATAGTAAAAGAACGTCTTCATGGGTCGAAACTCCCTCAGAATCCCCAAGAACTCACATAAAGATCTTCGTCATCGTTCTGTATCGCCATAACATTAAGTATTAAGCATTCGTCGTTGCTAAAACGAAAAACGTACTAAATTTCGAACATACCTATTAGCTTACTATGTAGCTTTTAAACGTTATGCTAAACCTCTCTAATGTTGTGTATATTTGCCTGAGATGGTCTTCTTGCACTCCGGATCCATTAAGATCCTTTTCTTTTTGGCTGGTTGAGCCTGAGGTCTGAATCTATCAACAGCATCTTGGAGAGCATCTATCCTTCAGGATAAAACTGCCCCTCCGACTGATTGCACGAGGGGGCCATCAGGGATGGTGGAGGCAGCTGGGCCCATATCCAGTGGGTCTCTTCCCTCACTGATGTATGGTGGCCCCCTTGCTGGGCCCCTTTAGGGGCCCAGCAAGGGAGCCACAATAGCCTGCACTGCAGGCTGTGGTATTACAAGTGTGTACATGTGTGTGTGTGTGTGTGTGTGTGTGTGTGTGTGTTCATGTGTTTGTGTGTGCTTGTATATATGTGTGTGTGTGAGAGAGAGCACTTCCATGTCATGTGCATTTGTGCATGTGTTGTGTGTCTGGATGTGCATTAGTGTGTGCATGTACATTAACGTGTATGCATGTGTGTGTGATTGTGTGCTTGTGTGTGTGCATGCATGCACATGTGTGCATATATGCATGCCTGTTTCTCAAATGATTGCATTTATATACATTTATATTGTACATATTGTGTGTACGGTGGATATGTGTGGTTATAGTACAGTTCTAGTATATGAATCCGCTATGAGTATTCTTCACTCTGTACAGTAACTGTTCGGTTAGTTGGGGGGAGCACATCAAATAAAGGTCGTGTTGAGGTGTACTACAGTGGACAGTGGCGAAGGGTGTGCGGTACCTCATCTTCTTTTGCAACTGATGAGGCCACTACAGTCTGCAGGGACCTGGGGTACAACAGTTTGATAAGCAGAACCACAACCTACTACGGTTATAGATCTGGTGCAGCCTACATCTCTTGCTCTGGCAGTCAGAGCAGTGTGAGTCAGTGCAGCATTGGAACCTCTACGTGCTCCTCCAGCAGACGTGGACAGTATGTAGTCTGTGGGAATTCAAGTGAGTGGATGTTATTCACTTGCTAATTAAAAGTACATTCAATTTGATGGTACATTCGCCTTATTACGTACAATTGTGCATGTGTGCGTGCGTGCATGTGTGTGTGTGTGTGTGTGTGTGTGTGTGTGTGTGTGTGTGTGTATGTATGAGCGTGTGTGCGTGCGTGCATGTGTGTGTGTGTGTGTGTGTGTGTGTGTGTATGTATGAGTGCGCGTGTGTGTATGTGTTTGTGTGTACTGATGTATGCTTTGTTATAGATGCAAGTACGTTTGAATTTTATATCCAATACAAGTTGCAGGAATTTTATAGTTGATATACTAATTTTTTATATGACGTTGCTCAGGAAAACACCTGATTTTATTCACTCCGGTCTTGAAGCAAAAAGCAATGTTATGTATACAATGCCTAGGCCTCTTGAAACTTTGTAATACGTGTATTAGTTATATCCTGTCCAGGTGTGCTACAGCAGAAATACAGTGCTGACTGACTGAGGGTGAAGCCTGAGGTCATCAGCACTGTATCTTCTGCTCACCTGGACAGGATATAACTAATTTGTATCCTGGCAACCATTCACTGTTGACTGTTGGTGTGTACAGTCTCATCTAGAGTTGATCAGTTTTAGTCACTTACTCTACCAATTAACATCAATTGACATCAAGTAGGAAGTGTGCGTATATCAGTGACCTGTGCTACATCACATATGTCAGCACACTTTTTCCTTTGATCCACCCATAATTAGCCCCCGTGCACACCAGGATACATATTATATATATATATATATATATATATATATATATATATATATATATATATATGCATGCACAGTTTTGTATACTGGTAGATCACAAAGGAGGGAGTGTCTGTGTATATATGCATACTCTATGTTGTATAAATGTGGTTCAGTGGCATTCATATGAACACCACTACCTGTTGAACTTAGGCCAATTTTAAAAAAGATTTATCAGAAGTAGTTACTGTATCAGTGTTGTTTTCAATCAGAACTGTACATGGGATAGAGAGAGAAGGGAAGGAGTACTTATAGTCCAGGAGTATGCAGTCTCATCTAGAGTTGATCAGTTTTAGTCACTTACTCTACCAATTAACATCAATTGACATCAAGTAGGAAGTGTGCGTATATCAGTGACCTGTGCTACATCACATATGTCAGCACACTTTTTCCTTTGATCCACCCATAATTAGCCCCCGTGCACACCAGGATACATATTATATATATATATATATATATATATATATATATATATATATATATATATATATGCATGCACAGTTTTGTATACTGGTAGATCACAAAGGAGGGAGTGTCTGTGTATATATGCATACTCTATGTTGTGTAAATGTGGTTCAGTGGCATTTATATGAACACCACTACCTGTTGAACTTAGGCCAATTTTAAAAAAGATTTATCAGAAGTAGTTACTGTATCAGTGTTGTTTTCAATCAGAACTGTACATGGGATAGAGAGAGAAGGAAAGGAGTACTTATAGTCCAGGAGTATGCATGGAGGTACTGTCAGATCCCAAGTACAGTCGATCAGACCTTACTTATCCACACACATTTGTTCTGGATGCAATTACGATTGAAGTAAGGGAACTGGACAAAGGAGGGAGCAGTAGTATAGTGTACAGTAGGATTATTGCAGATTTGTTCCGATGAAGTCTACAGCTGGAGGTTAGGCAACTGCATGGACATCTAAAATTAATTGTGGATACAGTATATAGTATATAAGTGAAATATCTCACTGTACGTACTTACCGTATTAGCCTAAGTTTCGATCCCTCATCTTTAGTGGCAAAGTTCCAAAGAACTGCATGCTATGAGTACTTGCACTGGCAAGACATTAGTTTGTATGTAAGTCTCCTTTTTTCTGTACCTCGTATTTTCCATATGTATGTGTTTGCCGTAACCAGCACTGAGGCAAACTAATACCTGTAATTCCGTAGTAATGTGTGTACAGTGAGACCATATAATATACTTGTATCTGCATCTCAGTTCCAGTTTCCTCATTCACCTCCTACAGTAGCATTTATTGGAACAAATCTGTAATAGTCTTACGGTACACAATACTACTGCTCCCTCATTTCTCCAGTTCCCTTAGCCTTATCCACAATTTCATCCTGATTAGATGTGTGTTCATAAGTGGGGTCTGACTGTGTGTGGAACATATGATACAGAAGTATGTATATATATGTGGTATACAGTGACAAACACGAATGTTTCTCCCAGATAATGGAGACGTGCGTTTGGTGGGAGGGAGCACATCAAGTGACGGTCGTGTTGAAGTGTACTACAGTGGACAGTGGCGTAGTGTGTGCAGTACCTCATCTTATTTTAGAACTAACGAGGCCACTACAGTTTGCAGACAGCTTGGTCACCAATATTTGAAGACAAGATCTACGACATACTACTACAGTTCAGGTGGTACAGCTACAGCAACTGTGTCCTGCTCTGGCAGTCAGAATAGGTTGAGCAGGTGTAGTATTAATACTGCTTCATGTTACAGTAACTACTGGCAGTATGTCTCCTGCACCAATTCAAGTGAGTGTATATATGATAGTACTCTTGTGAAGATTCATACACATTTTATATTGCCATTGGCCATTCATCTGTAATGTGTACGTATGTGCATTTGTGTGTAAGTATACAGTATATATATATATATATTTGTGTGTGTGTGTGTGTGTGTGTGTGTGTGTGTGTGTGTGTGTGTGTGTGTGTGTGTGTGTGTGTGTGCATGTATGTGTGCGTGTGCTTGTGTATTTTTATGTCTGGATAATATGCTAAAATCTATTTCAAAGGAAGGTAACATATTTGCACACAGTACCTAGATGATTTATGGTGTCTCTTTTGATCATCTTGATCTTTGCAAGCACATGCACAGTATGTGATAGACACAATGTATTATATATTAGGCAATATTTTAATATAAATTGGTTATATGTATACTTGTGAAAAGGCTGATTTCATTCTTCATGTGTAATTTCTAATCAGTGCATGGCATAATGTTCTCTTCCTAATGGTGGGTTAAATTCACTGTACACTTTATTCAAGAAATGACTGTTAGGTTGTGTTTAAAGTGACTGTATAATTGTGGTATTTCCCCCTCCAGGTACACTGGGTCAGAACTCAAATGGAAACGTACGTTTGGTCGGAGGACGTTCACAGTACGAGGGTCAGGTGGAGGTGTACTACAATGGACAGTGGCAAGCAGTTTGTGACAGTTATCAGACATTAAATTTTGGTGATGTGGTGTGTGGACAATTGGGGTATGGGTTAGCTGGTGGAATGAGAGCAGACTACCAGTACACATCTTCAGACTCTGTGTCTGTATCCTGTTCTGGTGGGCAGAGCAGCTTACGGGAATGTAGCTTCACTGAAGGTCGTTCCTGCTACTCTCCTGTTAGAGTTTTATGCAGCAACTCAAGTGAGTGAAATTTGTGTGGTATGCAGTGAGTATCATGTTTTATGGGTGTACGCGTGCCATGCAGGCATACAGTTTTCTTTCATACAGAGGAAACATGAGAAACCCAGGGTGAATGTACTTAAATTTGGTTCTTGTTAAAAGTATTTCTTGTTGAAAGGATGACGATAGTACTATATACAACTGGTTCTCAGAAACTGTTCTTGCTATAAGCAATATATTTTTTGTTAAGTGACTTTGTGTTAACCAGTTTCCACTGTATCTTATAGCATCTATTAGATCTTTGTACTGCTATTGGAGTCTCTGGTAGAACAGGGCTCCCCTTACATTGCGTAAAGTACATATTGTATGAAACTACATCATGTATATCATAATATTTCCTTGACCTTGGTGCACCTCGAATAATACCCACACACACACACACACGCACACACACACACACATACACACACACACACACACACACACACACACACACACACACACGCACACACACACACACACACGCACACACACACACACACACGCACACACACACACACACACACACACACACCTGCTTATACTTCACAATGTTTTCTTACTTCTGCATGTTCATTTTCAGATGTGTATGCTCCTGTTGTCTGGACTGTTCTCATTCCACTTGTCTGTGGACTGGTTGTTCTGTGTGTACTCTGTCTTCCTTGCTGTGTGGCTTATCGACTTTACCGAAAGAAGAAGAACAGTGTAGTGTCCTCTGCTCCAAGGCATACATCAGATGATGAAACAGTTAGATATGTTGCCACAGAGTCAGAGGAACAGGCAAGAGTTGAATACCCAACATTGTCTCCGCCAAATTTCTACGATGAGGTAGGGGACCACAGCAATGCAAGAGTGGACCAGGATGACAGCAATCCTGGTTCGCAGACGGGAGTGGATACTCCAGTCTATGAGACTGCTCCAGATGGTATCCAGCTACAAGACTCCCCACCAGAGTGGACCGCCAATCCTACATCTAACTATGAGCTGCTGACTGGGGAGTATAGCACGCTGCAGAGTGCTGCTGGTGATCATGAACCACTCACTGAGCGGTACACTACACTACAGCATTCTGGTGAATACGAGCTGCCATTTTTCAGCGAGGAAATTTCACCTATCAACAGTTCTACTGTAGCTGAGGACCCTCACTGTGAGTAACTGTGCATGAGATGAAATACAATTTCACTGCTGAGCACAACTCATGCATGTTTGTTTCAACCCCTGCCCACATGGGTCAAAGTTTACTTTCATTTAAACATTAATATCACCACTTTATAGCAGCTGTTTTTGTTACTAATATTTGAGCTAAATACATTGATTATACTTGTCTTATTATATTAATAATACTAATATAAAATTTTGTTTTGTGTGATGTAATTGTACCTGTGTACTGCAAAAGGTGCATGAATTGTACAAACTTGTAGTGATCACGCATCCACCTTGTGTGTACCATGTATGCACACACGTATCTTGTAAGGGTGTATAAATACCATTTAAAAATGGTAAAAGGATGTCAGATTGACACAGGAGCGTGCAAAAGGCTTTATCAATAAGGATTCTCCAAAAACACTTGGAACAAGGTTAAGTTGCACACAAGAGCAGAAGGGAGAACATATGGTATTGCTTCTACATTAACGAACCTCTTACATGTAGACAGCTACATGGCGCATATACGTTTAGTTGCTGGTGGTATATGCGAATTATATGGATAACATATAGATCGATGTGTCAGTGCTGAAAAGTAAAATCGAAGAATGCTGCAGGGGTTAACACCTCACCCCTACATCCCTTACCTATATATATATACTTCTACTCTAGATTCTTATCTACATATGCGATATATTATAACATATATATATATATATATATATATATATATATATAATATATATATATATATGTGTGTGTGTGTGTGTGTGTGTGTGTGTGTGTGTGTGTGTGTGTGTGTGTGTGTGTGTGCGTGTGGGCATGTGTGTGTACGTGTGTGTGTGTGTGTGTGTGTGTGTGTGTGTGTGTGTGTGTGTGCGGGCATGTGTGTGTGTACGTGTGTGTGTGTGTGTGTGTGTGTGTGTGCGTGCGTGCGTGCGTGCGTGTGTGTATGTGTGAGTGTGTGTGTGTTTATGTGAACTGAAATGCTATAACCTTGACCTCTGAAACTCTGCATAATACTACACTAGTTAGTTGCTGTGAGCATAGACTCACAAAAATTTCATGATGACCTTCAGAGTGGAAGCCACTTCCGATTTCACCGTAGTACTGGTGGGTGTGGTCTCAGATCACAATGGCGTTGAGAAGAGCTATGAAGTTTGCTGTGGCTTTCTTCCTCATTTCATTCACAGCGAAAGGTGGGTCCGGCTGGGGATGTATTCGAAGTGACTTCTCACTGTTTATCCCATTTCATTTTGGTGTCCTTTCGCTGACCATTTCCTACGCAGTTATTTCCATTTACTGCGTCTACTTCAGGGTAGTTTGGAACAGGGGCCAATGACCTTTGCTATGGTTAGATCTGCCTCTACTAGCTCTAGACGAACTAGGGCCTGGTTGACGAGACTAGGACATTCTCGTATTCTAGAGACTCTGATTGGAGAGCTAACTATCGATGATTTCACAAAAGTACTATTTCTGTCTTGCCAGGGCACATTAGTTTTGGCATTCACCAAGCAAAGTACTGCGGGTAACCCTGTGTCCGAGGCCTTTCTTTTTATCTTTCTCCATGATCATTATTATTTCTTGGTTTGAATAATAATGGTCAATTGCAACATAATCAAACTGAAGCTGTCTAAAGGATTTCGGAAATATGGCAGGAACTGAAACTAGATTATGGTGTACAGTAGTGCCCGGGTTAGTCCATCTATGTATTGGATAGTATGTACTTCTCCGCATTCTGTCCTCTCCTATACATACAGTACATAAATCTGTCCTGATAGTAAGTACCTCTGATAAGAAGTGCAGTCACACCTGGTTTATCCAACACTGGTTTATCTGAAAACCTCATTTATCTGACACTCTGCTATGAATCTTATCATCAGTTACATACAATCCAACCTGATTTATCCAACACCTGGTTTATCTGACACATTTTATGAGGAACAGATGCTGTCGGATAAACCAGGGCCCACTGTACAGATTTTGTCTTCCCTTCAGTGTATTCTCCATAATATACCAATAGTAAATGCTACTGTAGCAACGCAGCACCATTCATATATAAGGTGGAGTACCCTAATTCTGAACAGTCCCTAATTCAAACCATCACTTTTCAGCCCAGGAACTAAGGTTGGAAACAGTTTAGCCTAATGTTTCTTAGCACTAAAACAGGACATAACAGCTGCCGAAGAATAATACTTAGATCTTTCTGTGTCGACTAGGAGATATACTGTGTTCAAAATTAGGGACTGTTTGAAATTAGGGCACTCTGCCTTACAACATTGAGGTTTGGCTCACAGAATACTTGGGATGGACCCCCTCTCCTTAACCCCCAGCCATGGCTGCTGGATAGTACCTTGCATAGTCTTTGATGTCTTGGTGCACAAATATGTTTTCTGTTTTTTCCTATATAAATACGTACCTTTGTACTGTACTCAAATCGTTAGCCCAACAGCAAGGATCACTGAGGCTTGTTGATGGTAGCTCACCGAATGAAGGTCGACTGGAAGTCTACCTCAATGGACAGTGGGGTACAGTGTGTGGTAACTCCTGGGACAACAACAATGCTGTGGTGGCCTGCAGACAACTGGGGTACAGTGGAGTCAACGATTACGGATCATATGTGTATCCTGGAGGTTCCAGCAATCAGAGAATATTAATGGATGAAGTGTACTGTAGAGGAAGTGAGGCCAAGTTGGTTGACTGCTTTTACGATGACACTGGCGATTCTTACTGTACTCACAGTCAGGACATTGGGATCTCGTGTACAAGTTAGTCTCTTTTGATGTAGCATGTGTTGTTTGATTTACAATAGTAGGGAAAATCTGGGACTTCTTAAGTGAGGGAGGTCTTTCAGCAGCTGTAAACTTTCCCAGCATGCACACAAACAATACAAAATACAAGTAAAATTTTAGTTGTGTGATTACTACATTTCCTGTGAATGAAAGTAACTCATTACAAGTAAAGTGGCCAACTCTTAGCACAAAACTCAAAGGACTGATGGAGGATGTTCGTATTAACATATTTTCATATTTAGTTTATGAGAATGATAATAATACTAGAGGTATTGAAGGGGGCATTTGCTGCTTCTGTGTTGTCTGAAATTTCTTGTTAACAGGGTCCACTGTAGTTATTATCAAGCAACGTAAGTAGATAGTTAAGATCTATTTTAGCTATGTATAGGCTTTGCCTAAATCACATTGAACTTGTTTTGTCGAAACAGTTATTGATGTGTTGTCAATAGCTATAGTATGTGTGTGTGTGTGTGTGTGTGTGTGTGTGTGTGTGTGTGTGTGCGTGCGTGTGTGTGCACGTGCACGTGTGCGCGTGTTTGTGTGTGTGTGTGTATGTGTGTGTGTGTGTGTGTGTGTGTGTGTGTGTGTGTGTGTGTGTGTGTGTGTGTGTGTGTGTGTGTGTGTGTGTGCAGCATGTGAATGTGTGTGTGGGTGACATTAGATGTATGTACTATGGCATTGGAAAGTACAGATGCACATCTGTGTGGTCTGCTTCTCCAACAAGGTCTATTGTACAGTATTTTGTATTCATCCAATATTTTCCTATAGGGAATAGGGACCATCTTCAAAACGGACTTGTGCGTTTAGTTGGAGGAAGCAAGGAAAATGAGGGACGGGTTGAAGTGTCTTACGACGGTCAGTGGCAGCAAGTTTGTTCTGATAGCTTTGACCGAGAAGATGCAGAAGTTATTTGCAGACAGCTGGGGTACAATGTGGCCCTTCGCCAAACTTTCACATGGTTTGACTCATCTGTAAGGGATGGAGTTGATGTTAACTGTTTTGGTGGGGAGAGTGACTTGTATGGCTGCACACTCAGCAGACGTTCCGACTGCTATGTGAATGATCACCCCTTTATTGAATGCAGCGGTGAGTTCTGAGTAGCTTCCACTCTAGTACACTTCTTGTCTTAGAGCATGCATTAGTCCTCGCTTCCGTGTTTGGTGAAGATATGTATGTATATACTTGCAGATTTCTATCTGTGAGTTACATGTACTATGTACATTAAATGCATGATTTCACGCACATTCACACATGCACGCACGCACACATGTACACACACAACACACACACACACACACACACACACACACACACACACACACACACACACACAACATACACACACACACACACACACACACACACACACACAACACACACACACACACACACATACACACATACACACAGTGTAGTTTGTTCAATTTGTTTTTCTGTATATTGCACAGATGTGTACCCTCCTCTTGTCTGGACTGTTCTTGTTCCTCTTGTTTCTGGACTGGTTGTGCTCTGTGTACTCTGTCTTCCTTGCTGTGTGGCCTGCCGTCTGTATCGTAGAAAGAAAGGAAGGTCTTCCCCAAATACACCTGGGGAAGAACAAGCTGAACCTACCTCATGCAGTGAGGCGGGTACAGTGGTTCGCCCATCGGTACTTTCTGCTACCAACCCACCCTCCAATAGATCCCACAGTCCCGTGGGTGCCCACTCTATGGCTGATGTTGTTGGGCAGCAGACTGAAATACAGCTCTTGGATCCTGTTCGCAATGACCAGCCCAACGAAGACGAATCAGAGTTGGCTCCAGATCCCCCTCACGGCGATGAGGAGCCACTTCTGCCCTAATAAGGAGAATATTCAGTTTTGAGCTGCAAAGTGTGTATTTGTGTTTTGATTATTACAAGAAAACTATGTATCTGTGTTTGTAGTCAACTTTAGTGCCATACATAACATTGTACTATTTACTATAGAAGTGTATTGCAGGCAGTGTGTGTAACCTTTACTATTGTCAACCTATAATCAGCTGATGTTATAGCTGTATCCTTCGTTATTTTCTTGAAATTGTTAAATTTTGCTGTATTTGGAAAAGTTGGAACTTGGAATATTATATATATATATAATATATATATAATGCAATGTCTAATGCAATGTCTATTTTAGGATGTAGCAAGTTGTGCTGACTTCTATTGTATTTGTATTACTTTTCCTGTAGCTTTGTCTTAGTTGGGACTTTGTGGTGTTTTTGTTGTGGTCTGTGCTGCCTTTGATATAATAATAATAATAATATATATATATATATATATATATATATATATATATATATATATATATATATATATGTATGTATGTATATGTACGTATATACATATGCATACATACATGTGTGTGTGTGTGTGTGTGTGTGTGTGTGTGTGCGTGTGTGTGTGTGTGTGTGCGTGCGTGCATGTGTTTATGTGAACTGAAATAATCTTGACCTCATGAAACTCTGCATAATATTACACTAGTTAGTTGCTGTGAGCAAAGACAAACACTTCATGAAGTTGACCTAGTACTGGTGGGTGTGGTCTCAAATCACAATGGCATTGAGAAGAGCTATGAAGTTTGTTGTGGCTTTCTTCCTCATTTCATTCACAGCGAAAGGTGGGTCCGGCTTAGTCTCGGAACCAGACCCACCACGCTCTGTGACGTCATACGTACGTATGACGTCACAGAGCGTGGTGGGTCTGGTTCCGAGACTAGGTCCGGCTGGGGATGTATTCGAAGTGACTTTTCACTGTTTATCCCATTTCATTTTGGTGTCCTTTCGCTGACCATTTCCTACGCAGTTATTTCCCTTTACTGGGTCTAGTTCGGGGTAGTTTGGAACAGGGGCCATTAACCTTTGCTATGGTTAGATCATAGACCCTCTACTAGCTTTAGACGAACTAGGGCCTGGTTGACGAGACTAGGACATTCTCGTATTCTACAGACTCTGATTGGAGAGCTAACTATCGATGATTTTCGCAAAAGTACGTACGTATGTACTAAAAGAAAACTATTTCTGTCTTGCCAGGGCACATTAGTTTTGGCAATCACCAAGCAAAGTACTGCGGGTAACCCTGTGTCCGATGCCTTTCTTTTTATCATTCTCCATGATCATTATTATTTCTTGATTTGAGTAATAGTGGTCAACTCAATCAAACTCATCAAAGGATTTCGGAAATAATGGCAATAAATGAAACTAGATTATGATGTGCAGCAGAACTTGGTTAGTAAGTGAAGTACATGGGTTAGTCTATGTGTGTATGGGATAGTACACACTCCTGCATAGTACGTACTCCTGGATAGTAGTACCATAGATGGGGTTAAGAGTATCCATGGTAGTACACACTCCTGGATAGTAAGTACTTTTGGATAGTAAGTACTCCTGGATAGAAAGTACTCCGCATTCTGTCCCCTCCTATACATACAGTACATAAATCTGTTCTGATAGTAAATGCCTCTGATAAGAAGTACTGATTTTGTCTTCCCTTCAGTGTATTCTCCATAATATACTAATAGTAAATGCTACTGTAGCACTGCAGCACCATTCATATATAAGGTGGAGTGGCCTAATTCTGAACAGTCCCTAATTCAAACCATCACTTTTCAGCCTAGGAACTAAGGTTGGAAACAGTTTAGCCTAATGTTTCTTAGCACTAAAACAGGACATAACAGCTGCCGAAGACTAATACTTAGATCTTTCTGTGTCGACTAGGAGATATACTGTGTTCAGAATTAAGGACTGTTTGAAATTAGGGCACTCTGCCTTACAACATTGCACTTTGGCTCACAGAATACTTGGGATGGACCCCCTCTCCTTAACCCTCAGCCATGGCTGCTGGATAGTACCCTGCATAGTGTTTGATGTCTTGGTTCCGGTGTGTAACGCTCGTCCGATATATATATGTATATATATATATATATATATATATATATATATATATATATATATATATATATATATATATATAATATGGATTTGAAGAAAAATCTTATAATAGAGAATTTATATAATAATAATAGAGAAGTATGAATTTATACAGGAATGAGTTATAGGAAGTGATTTGAGTGCGTGGGGCTGCAGCCCCCACGAATTTTTATCTCAAATTACTTGTTTCCTATATAAATGCATACCTTTGTACTGTGCTCAAATCATTAGCCCAACAGCAAGGATCACTGAGGCTTGTCGATGGTAGCTCACCGAATGAAGGTCGACTGGAAGTCTACCTCAATGGACAGTGGGGTACAGTGTGTGGTAACTCCTGGGACAACAACAATGCTGTGGTGGCCTGCAGACAACTGGGGTACAGTGGAGTCAACGATTACGGATCATATGTGTATCCTGGAGGTTCCAGCAATCAGAGAATATTAATGGATGAAGTGTACTGCACAGGAAGTGAGACCAAGTTGGTTGACTGCTTTTACGATGACACTGGCGATTCTTACTGTACTCACAGTCAGGACATTGGGATATCGTGTACAAGTTAGTCTCTTTTGATGTAGCATGTGTTGTTTGATTTACAATAGTAGGGAAAATCTGGGACTTCTTAAGTGAGGGAGGTCTTTCAGCAGCTGTAAACTTTCCCAGCATGCACACAAACAATACAAAATACAAGTAAAATTTTAGTTGTGTGATTACTACATTTCCTGTGAATGAAAGTAACTCGTTACAAGTAAAGTGGCCAACTCTTAGCACAAAACTCAAAGGACTGATGGAGGATGTTCGCATTAACATATTTTCATATTTAGTTTATGAGAATGATAATAATACTAGAGGTATTGAAGGGGGCATTTGCTGCTTCTGTGTTGTCTGAAATTTCTTGTTAACAGGGTCCACTGTAGTTATTTATCAAGCAACATAAGTAGATAGTTAAGATCTATTTTAGCTATGTACGTATAGGCTTTGCCTCAATCACATTGGACTTGTTTTGTCGAAACAGTTGCTATAGTATGTGTGTGTGTGTGTGTGTATGTGTGTGTGTGTGTGTGTGTGTGTGTGTGTGTATGTGTGTGTATGTATGTGTGTGTGTGTGTGTGTGTGTGTGTGTTTGTGTGTGTGTGTGTGTGTGTGCATGCGTGTTGCGTGTGCGCGTGCACGTGTGCGCGTGTTTGTGTGTGTGTGTGTATGTGTGTGTGTGTGTGTGTGTGTGTGTGTGTGTGTGTGTGTGTGTGTGTGCGTGCGTGTGTGCGTGTGTGCGTGCAGCATGTGAATGTGTGTGTGGGTGACATTAGGGCATTGGAAAGTACAGATGCACATCTGTGTGGTCTGCTTCTCAAACAAGGTCTATTGTACAGTATTTTGTATTCATCCAATATTTTCCTATAGGGAATAGGGACCATCTTCAAAACGGACTTGTGCGTTTAGTTGGAGGAAGCAAGGAAAATGAGGGACGGGTTGAAGTGTCTTACGACGGTCAGTGGCAGCAAGTTTGTTCTGATAGCTTTGACCAAGAAGATGCAGAAGTTGTTTGCAGACAGCTGGGGTACAATATGGCCCTTCGGCGAACTTTAACATGGTTAGACTCATCTGAAAGGGATGGAGTTGATGTTAACTGCTTTGGTGGGGAGAGTGACTTGTATGGCTGCACACTCAGCAAACGTTCCGACTGCTATGTGAATGATCACCCGTTTATTGAATGCAGCGGTGAGTTCTGAGTAGCTTCCACTCTAGTACACTTCTTGTCTTAGAGCATGCATTAGTCCTCGCTTCCGTGTTTGGTGAAGATATGTATGTATATACTTGCATATTTCTATCTGTGAGTTACATGTACTATGTACATTAAATGCATGATTTCACACACATTCACACATACACACACGCACACACACAACACACACACACACACACACAACATACATACACACACACACAGACACACACACACACACACACACACACACACACACACACACACACACACATACACACAGTGTAGTTCGTTCAATTTGTTTTTCTGTATATTGCACAGATGTGTACCCTCCTCTTGTCTGGACTGTTCTTGTTCCTCTTGTTTCTGGACTGGTTGTGCTCTGTGTACTCTGTCTTCCTTGCTGTGTGGCCTGCCGTCTGTATCGTAGAAAGAAAGGAAGGTCTTCCCCAAATACACCTGGGGAAGAACAAGCTACACCTACCTTACGCAGTGAGGCGGGTACAGTGGTTCGCCCATCGGTACTTTCTGCTACCAACCCACCCTACAATAGATCCCACAGTCCCGTGGGTGCCCACTCTACAGTTCACGTTGTTGGGCAGCAGACTGAAATACAGCTCTTGGATCCTGTACGCAATGACCAGCCCAATGAAGACGAATCAGAGTTTGTTTCAGATCCCCCACACGGCGATGAGGAGCCACTTCTGCCCTACTAATAAGGGGAATATTCAGTTTTGAACCGCAAAGTGTGTATTTGTGTTTTGATTCTTACAAGAAAACTATGTATCTGTGTTTGTAGTCAACTTTAGTGCCATACATAACATTGTACTATTTACTATAGAAGTGTATTGCAGGCAGTGTGTGTAACCTTTACTATTGTCAACCTATAATCAGCTGATGTTATAGCTGTATCCTTTGTTATTTTCTTCATATTGTTAAATTTTGCTGTATATATATATATATATATATATATATATATATATATATATATATATATATATATATATATATATATATATATATATGTATGTATGTATATGTACGTATATACATATGCATACATACATGTGTGTGTGTGTGTGTGTGTGTGTGTGTGTGTGTGTGTGTGTGTGTGTGTGTGTGTGTGTGTGTGTGTGTGCGTGCGTGCGTGCATGTGTTTATGTGAACTGAAATGATCTTGACCTCATGAAACTCTGCATAATATTACACTAGTTACTGTTAGTTGCTGTGAGCAAAGACGAACACTTCATGAAGTTGACCTAGTACTGGTGGGTGTGGTCTCAGATCACAATGGCGTTGAGAAGAGCTATGAAGTTTGTTGTGGCTTTCTTCCTCATTTCATTCACAGCGAAAGGTGGGTCCGGCTGGGGATGTATTCGAAGTGACTTTTCACTGTTTATCCCATTTCATTTTGGTGTCCTTTCGCTGACCATTTCCTACGCAGTTATTTCCCTTTACTGGGTCTAGTTCGGGGTAGTTTGGAACAGGGGCCATTAACCTTTGCTATGGTTAGATCATAGACCCTCTACTAGTTCTAGACGAACTAGGGCCTGGTTGACGAGACTAGGACATTCTCGTATTCTAGAGACTCCCATTGGAGAGCTAACTATCGATGATTTCCACAAAAGTACGTACGTATGTACTAAAACACAACTATTTCGGTCTTGCCAGGGCACATTAGTTTTGGCAATCACCAAGCAAAGTACTGCGGGTAACCCTGTGTCCGAAGCCTTTCTTTTTATCACTCTCCATGATCATTATTATTTCTTGATTTGAGTAATAGTGGTCAATGGATAGTAGTACCATAGATGTGGTTAGAGTATCTATGGTAGTACACACTCCTGGATAGTAAGTACTTTTGGATAGTAAGTACTCCTGGATAGAAAGTACTCCTCATTCTGTCCCCTCCTATACATACAGTACATAAATCTGTTCTGATAGTAAATGCCTCTGATAAGAAGCACTGATTTTGTCTTCCCTTCAGTGTATTCTCCATAATATACTAATAGAAAATGCTACTGTAGCAATGCAGCACCATTCATATATAAAGTGGAGTGCCCTAATTCTGAACAGTCCCTAATTCAAACCATCACTTTTCAGCCCAGGGTCTAAGATTGGAAACGGTTTAGCCTAATATTTCTTAGCACTAAAACAGGACATAACAGCTGCCGAAGAATAATACTTAGATCTTTCTGTGTCGACTAGGAGATATACTTTGTTCAGAATTAGGGGCTGTTTGAAATTAGAGCACTCTGCCTTACAACATTGCACTTTGGCTCACAGAATACTTGGGATGGACCCCCTCTCCTTAACCCTCAGCCATGGCTGCTGGATAGTACCCTGCATAGTGTTTGATGTCTTGGTTCCGGTGTGTAACGCTCGTCTGATATATATATATATATATATATATATATATATATATATATATATATATATATATATATATATATATATATATGGATTTGAAGAAAAATCTTATAATAGAGAATTTATATAATAATAATAGAGAAGTATGAATTTATACAGGAATGAGTTATAGGAAGTGATTTGAGTGCGTGGGGCTGCAGCCCCCACGAATTTTTATCTCAAATTACTTGTTTCCCATATAAATGCATACCTTTGTACTGTGCTCAAATCATTAGCCCAACAGCAAGGATCACTGAGGCTTGTCGATGGTAGCTCACCGAATGAAGGTCGACTGGAAGTCTACCTCAATGGACAGTGGGGAACAGTGTGTGGTAACTCCTGGGACAACAACGATGCTGTGGTGGCCTGCAGACAACTGGGGTACTATGGCGTCGACAATTACGGATCATATTTGTATCCTGAAGGTTCCAGATATCAGAGAATATTAATGAATGAAGTGTACTGTACAGGAAGTGAGGCCAAGTTGGTTGACTGCTATTATGTGGACACTGGTGATTCCTACTGTACTCACAGTCAGGACATTGGCATCACGTGTACAAGTTAGTCTCTTTTGATGTTGCTCAAGTAATTTGATTTAAAGTAGCAGGGAAAATCTGGGGCTTTTTGAGTGAGGGAAGTCTTTCAGCAGCTGTAAACTACTCTTAGCACAAAACTAAAGGAACTGATGGAATATCTTCGTAATTATCATAATTTCATGTTATCAGACCAATAACATGAATAAATGGTGTGTGTGTGTGTGTGTGTGTGTGTGTGTGTGTGTGTGTGTGTGTGTGTGTGTGTGTGTGTGCGTGTGTGTAACATGTGAATGTGTGCGTGGCCTATATTAGATGTAGTGTGGCATTGGAAAGTACAGCATGCACATCTGTGTGGAGTGCTTCTCCAACAAGATCTAATGTACAGTATTTTGTATTCATCCAATATTTTCCTATAGGGAATAGTGACCATCTTCAAAACGGACTTGTGCGTTTAGTTGGAGGAAGCAAGGAAAGTGAAGGACGAGTCGAAGTGTCTTACGACGGTCAGTGGCAGCAAGTTTGTTATTACAGCTTTGACCAAGAAGATGCAGAAGTCGTTTGCAGACAGCTGGGGTACAATATGGCCCTTTACCAAACTAGCACATGGTTTGACTCATCTGTAAGCGATGGAGTTGATATTTACTGCTTTGGTGGGGAGAGTGGCTTGAATGACTGCACACTCAGCAAACCTTCCGACTGCTATAGCTTCCTTCGCCCGTTTATTGAATGCAGCAGTGAGTTCTGAGTAGCTTCCACTCTAGTACGCCTTTTGTCTTAGAGCATGCATTAGTCCTTTGTGTGTTTGATAAAGATATGCATGTACGTATATACAGTGAAACCTCTCTACTCCGCAAAACCCGCTAATCCGTCCTAGTTCCAAAAATGATCTATATGCATGTATTGTGTTCAAACCTCGTTAATCCGCCAACACCGCTATTCCACCATACAACTGGCATTTCCAATTGTGGCGGATTAGAGAGGTTTACTGTATTCACATATTATTTCTATCTGTGAGTTACATGTACTACGTGCATTTGATTACAGGTATGATATTACACACACACACACACACACACACACACACACACACCATGTAGTTTGTTCAATTTCTTTTTCTGTATTTTGCACAGATGTATACACTCCTCTTGTCTGGACTGTTCTTGTTCCTCTTGTTTCTGGACTGGTTGTGCTCTGCGTACTCTGTCTTCCTTGCTGTGTGGCCTGCCGTCTGTATTGTAGAAAGAAAGGAAGGTCTTCCCCTAATACACCTGGGGAAGAACAAGCTGAACCTACCTCACACAGTGAGGTGGGTGTAGTGGTTCGCCCATCGGTACTTTCTGCTACCAACCCACCCTGCAATAGATCCCACAGTCCCGTGGGTGCCCACTCTATGGCTGATGTTGTTGGGCAGCAGACTGAAATACAGCTCTTGGATCCTGTTCGCAATGACCAGCCCAATGAAGACGAATCGGAGTTGGTTCCAGATCCCCCACACGGCGATGAGGAGCCACTTCTGCCCTACTAATAAGGGGAATATTCAGTTTTGAACTGCAAAGTGTGTGTATTTGTGTTTTGATTATTACAAGGAAACCATGTATCTGTGTTTGTAGTCACCCTTTGCGCAATACATGTACTATTTACTGCTAAAGTGTATTGCAGGCGGTGTATGCAAACTTTACTATTTTAACCCCATAATCAGCTGATGCTATAGCTGTATCCTTTGTTATTTTTTGAATTTGTTAAATTTTGCTGTATTTGGAAAAGTTGGAACTTGTCTGCAGTGAATACCGTATACCCACGCCCAATGGATTGCGCAAGACATAGCTGCCACGCCCATGCATAATATATTTGCATGCATGCAGTCATAGGTGTAGGGTCGAGTATCTATGATGCAGTCGATCACCAAACACGTGATGCACTACAGACATGAAGATAACAATCGAGACGTTGTTTTGCAGTGAGTTTCTGTGCGTGTACATGCGAAACGGCCCGATTCCTCGTATATATGTGGACACGTATGACATGTTAGTTTAGTTACGAGTAATTTTCTGTCAAGCCGAAAACTTAATGGCCGAGTTTAAGAACTGTATACATTTGTCCTGCTGGTTAGCCTCGTCTTTCCTATTACCTCTGGCCTCACGAACGTTTGACCACAGGAGTATGCGTGCCATTCGACATTTGTGATAAAATTTTAACTTTGCAGACTTGATTTACCAGGCTAGAAGGAATCTCAACACGTCGAATTGCATGCCTAGATCAATCGTGCACGAACCGTGCATAGGCCTGCCAGTTTCTAGTCATCGTACGCTATATTTCCATGCATTTCGACTTAATGTGTACTAACCATTTGTTTATTTTCTCTCACCTGTAGCTCTTGGCTTGGTTCTTGTATCAGCAAACTCGCTTGCAAATGGTAAGGCTTATGTCTTCATAGTACCACAGACTATCTGTACGTAACGTAGACTAAGTATAGATAGTCTATGGTATAGTACACACACACACACACACACACACACACACACACACACACACACACACACACACACACACACACACACACACACACACACACACACACACACACACACACACACACACACACACATGCATACACACACACACATGCACACATGCACAAACAAACAAACAATTGAATTTGAGGTAGCCAGAGTTGTAGTTTCATGTCATTGACCCTAAGGCTTGTTAAAATTTTAATGATCCCTCCATAATAAGGACACCATTGGGACCACAGCAAGCTGTCCTATATATGGAGGAGAGTCTGCGTTTGTATATACATTTAAATTAGAGAATTTAAATGTGTAACAAACGTCAATGTAAAGAATTCAAAATGGGGCAGACAGTGGTGTCCTGTACAATAAAGAAGGTGGCTGTATTTTGGAGGTGTCTTTAAATTATAGCAACAGAGGTTTGTTTGCATGCATTTGCGTCAACATGTGTGTTCATCTTTAATATATTGACTGTATATATTTCTTTGTATTTTTCTTGATTGTGCCCATCTAGATCCAGTCCGATTATCCAATGGCGTGATAAGGAGGGAAGGAAGGGTGGAATTTAATGCGTTTGGAACGTGGCATTCCATTTGTGCAGACTTCTGGGGTCTGAAAGAGGCAGATGTTGTTTGCAGAGAGCTGGGCTTTGGCTATGCGATATCCGCAGTCACCAGCGGCAAATTTGGGGTAGCCACTGTGAAACGGTACGGGGAGCACTTCAAGTGCCGTGGTGTCGAACGGTCTATATTGGACTGTGAGTCTTTTATTGGCACTTGCTCTGGAAAAATGGATGCAGGAGTTGTGTGTCATAATGAAAGTAAGTGTGTGTGCTATAACTGTGCACGGGTGACAATGTCATACAATTTTTGAAGCAAAATGTAATCATTCTGATGGACATTCTCATTTTAAGTGATTCTTGTCACTATATAGTCTGTTTGCTCACATCACATCATGTACATGAACCTGTGCATTTGGTGTACATGACAAGCACAATATACTAATGCGCATACAGGGGATTTTACTAAGTACCTGGTCCTCGTACATACTCCTGGATAGTAAGTACCTGGTTTAGACATACTCCTGGATAGTAAGTACTCCTCATTCTGTCCCTGTGTATACCTCATGCACATAAACCAAACCTGATAGTAAGTACCTCTGATAAAAAGTACTGATTTTGTGTCCCCTTTGAGGATGTACTAAGCAAGCTTCCCTGCAGTATAAAAGCATTATGTATTAATAAGTCATCTCCGTTTTGTCCAAGGGTGTGAATGCAAATTTCTGTGTATACATTTCATCCTTTAAGCATTGTATATGATTCACTTCTGATCCTTCTCGGTTAGGTGCCAAAACTGGATCCTTGAGGCTTTCTGATTTGGGGAATGGTTATGCAGGATTAGTGCAGGTTTACATCAACCATACCTGGGGTTATGTGTGCGATCGTGATCGCAAATGGACCGAATTTGATGCCGGTGTCACCTGTCGACAGATGGGATTCGATGCGGTAGAGAGTCATCAAACAAGTCCCTCATTTGATTCTACACATCGCGCTTGGCTGCACAGCGTGATGTGCTTTGGTGGAGAGAAAACCCTCATTCAGTGCCAGCATGGAGATCTTAGCTTGAGAAGCTGCAACCAGTCGAGATTGGCCGCTGTGCTTTGTTACAGATATGTGCCCACAACAGGTGTGATACCACGTATAGGGTTTTTTTCAAGGGGTAAAATTTTCATGGATGCTAAAAATTTTGATCATTTTCATGGTAAAAATCATGGTTCATGCCATAAGGAAATTGCAGCATGCAGTTGTCCTGACTTTCATGAGTAAATATTTCGTGGCTCTCTTCCAAACCACGAAAGCCACATTTTTTTACCCCTCGAAAAAATACCCACTTACTTTATGGTAGTCCACAAACACAGGTACAGTGTTCATACAATGATGTGTATTTTGTCTGTGTGTAGTACTGTATTCTTCGACCCGACTGTCTCCACAGCCGTAGACATGCAGTGGACCTTGCTTAATGAGTACCTTGAAAGGGAAACATGATTTATACTTATTATCAGAAGTACTTACTGTCAGGGTTGGTTTTACATGAGGTGTACACAGGGACAGAATGAGGAGTGCTTATTATCCAAGAGTATGCATTAACCCAGGTACTCATTAAGCAAGTTCCACTGTATCCAGAGTTCATTAAAGTGATGTTCAACTGTATTCACATCATAATCTCTTCAACCCCTTCAGCTACTTCTCCGCCTGCTACTCCACTGACTACTGAGGGCATTGTTTCCATTGCCTGTTCAGTGGTGGCGGCCATTGTGATCGCACTGGTCATCATTGCAGTGAGCGGCTTCGTCTACTGGTATAGGAAAAGGTCTTCCGTAACTTCAGAACTGAGCGAAAGGCCCACCAGACGAAGACCCAACTTGTGGTCCATTCTGTATCCTTCCCGAAGGAACAGTCATCCGGATCCGGAAGTCTTCTCCGATGAAGATGCCCCTCCCCCCACATACAACTACCCGTGGTATGTGAAATCGTCTCCAGGATTAACATCATACACAGAATCACACCGCGATGAAGATAAATCCAAGTCGTACGATGACCAGCCACCTCCTTACATCCCTCTTGTCAATATGTAGACTGTGCAGGCTGTCAAGTTTTGTGTCAAGTTGATCGAGAATACGTTTTGTTTTATTGTCTTGATGTAAAAACGACAACTTGCTGGTCAAGTCTAGTGTGTGTTGTCTATTTTTATTTTAATGATAGCTGAATCAGGTGTTTGTGGGGTGTAGATGACATCACAAGGAAGCGGAAATTGTGCACGTACTTGAGACCATGCAACACAGAGTTATAGGTACAACCTACCTGCCCGGTCTGAGGACTAGGGAATGCATGCATAATAATGGAATGGAAGGATTGCTATGATGCTCTGTACGTATGGTATCTGTATCGTAGTTTAGCACGCATGGTGCATGTGGCGAACTTTGGATTCTCTATAATTATAATGTCTATAATATGTTGAAACCATATCCAAACCTGCATAACATGTATGGGGCGCTAATTGTCGAGTAGACGCCTCTATCGCTAACATTAGCCGCGGGCGTTTATTGGAAAGTTCACGAATAAAAAGGGTCATTCAGAATAAAACCTTGTCAAACCCTTCTACCGCTCATTCTTAAGGGTCGGCTCGAAAATGGCAGCTCCAAGAGTATTTACAATCTACGCTTTCTCTTTAGTCTTGATTTTTACCTGTGGTGAGTCAATTATGTGTGTGTTGGGTCGAGTATCTTATCTATGATCTATGGTGTGCGTATCCATTCGCGCACTGTGAGCTTGTATCATCTGCGATGCTATACTACGGGTGTGCGGTACAATTTCTTTCTATGTGTCTTCCATAGTATTAACAGTCAAGTTGCAGTCCTTGTCTACCACTTACGTGAGGCTTGTTCGGTATCTATGCTTGGACGGCGCACTTGCCTACATACGTACGTACCATAGATACACGACCCAACACGGTCGAGTATCTGGTTTGACCAGCTTTGGAAGACAGGGACCGTGTCCTACGTATGAACCCAATATGTATGCCATAGTCCATGTAAGCCTGTTCATTAGACTGTAATATCGTATGGCTGGTTCGGGTGTATGGCCATCTGTGTGGGGTTGGGTATAGCCTCGGGTGTAGCCGTAAGATAGTAGGATGAGGGAGCAGCAATGCTTCCTACTTCTACATTGTAGTGGTTCACACTTCACTGAGGGCACCGCTTGCACCATAGATATGCTTGCACACTACATGTGATCTAGTTAATGTTCCATTATGAAACTTCAGCTGGTTTCAGTGAAGTTTTGAAGAATTCTTATTGTTCTATAATAGTGAGATTCAGCAGCACTTGCATATGAATTGAGAAATGAACACTTAACAGTTTCACTTTTAGTCTTTCTGTACACACGTGCATGTCCTATGATTCCCATAGCCACAGGATAGCCTTAGGGTGCAGGGTGTGTGTGCACACTTGTATGTCTTCACTGTCCCCAATTCCCAAATAAACCATACTACAACAGAGCGTCTATAGTAGGAAGTATTCATCAACAGGTCATAAATACTCTGCGTGTGATATAATAAGGGTATTGCGCAATAGATGATTGCACCATCGTTGTGCAATGCAATGAAATGTGTTGGGATTCTGTTTGTAGTGTTCCCCCAAATTATTCAAACACAGGGTGACCCACCTTGGTTGAAGTTTACCCTGTTAGATTTCAAGTTTTCAGTTCTTTCTTACTTGTCAGGTTATTACTGGTGTCCATGTGCAGGTAGTCACTAAATCAATTCATGTTTGCATGAGTATCCTGCTGTGTGTGTGTGTGTGTGTGTGTGTGTGTGTGTGTGTGTGTGTGTGTGTGTGTATGTGTGTGTGTTTGTGTGTATGTGTGTGTGTGTTTACATACCCACATGGGTGTCCTGTGTTTGGGTATGTGTCTGTGTTTACGTATGTGTGTAAGTATGTACATGAGATTGTGTGTTTATTTTGTATGAATGTGTGCATACATGTACGTACGTACGTATCCTGTGCATTATCTTATGTCTGCAGTACTTATACAAGATGCAAACATATACGCATGTACGTACACACATAGGTACATACATTTTATACACGTACGTCTACGAATATACGTAGAACAGTAACACCTCTGTAGTCCGACATTCTCTCTAATCTGACCATCTTATGAGGTGGTCACTATACTATAGTATACTAAGATTCACTCTGTAATCTGACAATCTCCTAATGCAAATTATTTTCAAGCCCCATTGAGTGTGGGATTAGAGAGATTTCACCATGTACGTACATACATACAGTAAAACCTGTCTATAACAACCACTCAAGGGACCAATTGAGAGTGGTCTCTGTAAACAGTTGGTCCCTGTACAGAGGTGATTTAGTACAACTGAAGTGGACAATGAGCCAGCCTACCGTGGTACATCTCTACAGACAGGTGGTCTTTATATGCCAGTGGTCTTTGTAACAGGTTTTACTGTAGACTTATACACATCATGTATGTATAACTTTACACATTCTTGTATGGATATAATTTTGTGTAGTTCAGCAGATGGTGTAAGATCACAAGTATTGGAATGTGCTTATCACTGTGTAGCTGTTCGGCCTAACACTGGTACTCTATCGCTTCCTGTCCACATGATGACTGAAGTACAGTCTGCCCCTGGCTGGTCATGTGTATGTACGTATATGCTTACATAGAATAGGCCATTCTTTGTGTCTCGCGTGTGTATAGTACACTTAAAGGGATTTTTCCTGTCATTCTCAGAGGGAAACTTTCCTTCTCTTAGTAATGCACTCAATGATATCTGACATGGCAGTTTATAGTACGGAATGTACGTAGATACCTAGAGAGCATGTGTACACATGTCCATGCACAGTGTAGGCTTTGGGGCATTGTCCCTAAGCACTTGTGTAGCATACACACCTTTTATGCTGACCTACATATGTATACATTCCTGTACTGTGGGCTCCTGTCCTGTACTGTGGGCTCCTATCCTGTACTGTGGGCTCCTGTCCTGTACTGTGGGCTCCTGTCCTGTACTGTGGGCTCCTATCCTGTACTGTGGGCTCCTGTCCTGTACTGTGGGCTCCTGTCCTGTACTGTGGGCTCCTGTCCTGTACTGTGGGCTCCTGTCCTGTACTGTGGGCTCCTCTCCTGTACTGTGGGCTCCTGTCTTGTACTGTGGGCTCCTGTCCTGTACTGTGGGCTCCTGTCCTGTACTGTGGGCTCCTGTCTTGTACTGTGGGCTCCTGTCCTGTACTGTGGGCTCCTGTCCTGTACTGTGGGCTCCTATCCTGTGCTGTGGGCTCCTGTCCTGTACTGTGGGCTCCTCTCCTGTACTGTGGGCTCCTGTCCTGTACTGTGGGCTCCTGTTCAGCACAGTACTCTTGATGTGTGTTGTAGGGGTAGTTTTTCCTGGTCCAGAGGGTATGTAGGTTTGCGTGGAGTGTTCCGTACTCTGTGTGTGTGTGTGTGTGTGTGTGTGTGTGTGTGCATGTGTGTGTGTGTGTGTGTGTTATTGTAGGATCTTATTTCCCCCTATTTCCAGACTCAATCTGTGCTGGAGGTGAACCAGGAGAGACATATCTACAGCGATCCGTGAGGCAGATAAGTACGTATGTGCATGTGAATTGTGTGTGTGTGTGTGTGTGTGTGTGTGTGTGTGTGTGTGTGTGTGTGTTTGTGCATATGTGTGTGTGTGTTGTGTGTGTGTGTGAGTGTGTGTGTGTGTGTGTGTGTGTATGTGTTTGTGGGTGGGTGTATGTGCGTTGTGGGTGTTTGTGCATGTGTGTGTGTTTGTGCATATGTGTGTGTGTGGGGGGGTGTAGGTGTGGGTGTGTGGGTGGGTGTGTGCACTCAGATTCACACATGCTCACACACACATACACACACACACACACACACATACACAGAGGACACCTGCGTAAGTACAAACATATGTGTGTAAGTATAACATTCACACATACATACTGTGTTTTTCCTCTCAGGTGAGGGATCGCTACGTCTGGTGGATGGTGCGTCCTCGTCGGAAGGACGTTTGGAGATTTACTCCAGTGGTATTTGGGGTACCATATGTAACACCAACTGGGGTACAAATGAAGCCATGGTAGCTTGTCGTCAGCTTGGGTATTCGTATGTTGACACCCCCCTGCTAGCCACCGTCACGCAAGGAACTGGGCAAATTTGGTTGGACAACGTTGACTGCACTGGACAGGAGTCCCAGCTTCAGAATTGTGCCAATCGTGGATTTGGGATTGTAGGATGTGGCCACGACCGAGATGTTGGGATTTCGTGCACTAACAGTAAGTGATCTGAACACACATACATACGTATGACTGTGTGTATTTGATAACACTATTATTGTACACGCACGTATGCACGCACGCACACACAAACACACACATGTACATATGTCCATGCACCTACCACTCTACACAATGCATGCATGCTTAAGTGTGTGGGTAGGTGGTTTTGTGTATATGTACGTTCTTACAGTACGTTGCTTGTGTGTTTGCGTGTGTACATGTGGTTTGTAGTATCTATGGTGTGTGCATGTGTGCATGCATGTTTGTGTGTGCACACCTCTGTATCTTTTTTACTCTTCGTGATGTGCTTGTTCTTGTATGTCAATCTGTCCTCTATCTTCTCGTGACTGCAGCTTCACCAGGAGGTTCTACTAATGTTGCTGCCATTGTGGTTCCTATTGTTGTTGTCATTCTCATACTTGTCATTGTTGTTGTTGTTGTTATTGTTGTTGTTTGTATTTGTGTGAAGAAGAAGAAGAAAACCCCTAAAGCATCCCAGGCTGTACCAATGGAGACCGCACCAACAACTACAGCACCTCAGGATGAACAGACGAGGAGAACATCGACTGCCCAAGAACCTCAGGGAGACAGGCGTTTCTCAGAGCCATCGGCTCCCCAGCCGCCTCCCATGTTCAACCCAGAGATGAACCAGTCTTACAACTACTCCCAGCAGCAGCAACCATCGTCACACCAACCTGGTTACCCTCAGCAGAGCTACCCTCCGTCCACCTATCCACAGCAAGCCTATCCTCCCCAAGGGAATTTCCCTCCTGAAGGGGATCTCCCTCCTCCTTATCCCATGTACAATAATTAAACATACAGAAGTAGATTTTTTATTATTATAGCAAAACATTAGCTTAGTATAATACAAATGTATTATACTTATTATACTTACATTCTAAACGGTGTCATTCACTTTAGCCATGTTGTGCTGTACATTTGACATGCTTTTTGAAGTGTATATTATACAAATTTGAACTTGTTCATTTGTGTAACATGGTGTATGTAATTATGTAAGATCTGATCAGAATGAACACTAGCCTACCATGAGTGTCTGCACAATCATCATTGTATCTACAGTGAAGTTTAAACGTCTCCAACCAGAGCCTTTGTAAGACGACCACACATGCGTGCACTGTCTAAACTGACCATCCTATTTAGTCCCAGTTGTTACCCATACATTGGAATAGACCTGTCTTTTCTGCCACCTCGTATACAATCTGGCCAAATTCTCCAGCACGCATGGTGTCAAGGTTGTTGTATTATAGAGGTTTCACTGTATTTAGGTGCGCAGTCAAAACTATATAGCTGTTTACAACAACACCATTGGTTCCACTGTTTTGTGCTCCTAGAACCAAGTTGTTGTTGTAACCGGTACATTTAATATTCATAAACAGAGGCCATGCAGTGAGACAGTTCCCAACATATGTGTGCTGTTGTACATAGAGAGTGATGTTGGATCAAGGAACTTTTTTTGTGAATAGATTTGATTGCACGTATTATATAATATGTATACAGCATGCATGCATTGTGTATTATAATGACTATGTGTACATGTATATATTATGCATATATGCCTATAGGAAATAGTTCTATTATTATATTATAAGAGTTGTTATTATAATTGTACCTTTGGTATTTACTGCACAATATTATTTTGAATGCAAATTATCTCTAATCACCTTAAACTAGTTATAAAACTTACTTACTAAATAATCAATTAGTTGTTCGTACACAACAAAGCAGAAAACAAGCTAGTGACACTGAATTGTGTGCGTGCTCACAGAGTTAGGTACATGCTGTGAGTTGGTGGCCAGTTTGTTTAAAGATTACAGCCTCTACATCGATCAAGACTGGGTCCTACGTCAACAAAGTGTATTACAGAGGTTTTCAAGTAGCATAATACAATACATGGTGATTGATGAGGAAGATATCAATCAGCTTGTGTCTGTGGCTGTTATCAGCTTTACTACTTGCAGTGTGTGGTGATGATCTCCCACCAAATTATGATGGAGGTACGTATGCGTAAGTATAAAAAGTATTATGAGTGAATTTGTACAGACACAAAATCGATCTGCAGAATCCTTACTTATACAGTGAAACCTTTGTAATGCGACATTATTCTCTAGCTCTATCTGATCATCTTGTGAGGCACTGTCACCATACTGAAATAATATGCCAAAATAGTCACTAGCTCCGTAATTTGGCAACCTCCAGTCTTATATAATCTGACATATTTTCAAGTCTCATTGAGTGTCAGATTAGAGAGGTTCCACATAGAATATACTGATTTTGTGTCCTTTTTGAGGTACATACTAAGCAAGTTACACATACAGTGAATTCCTGTTAATCTACCACAATTCGTTTTGAAGAATATTGGTAGATTAATGAGTTTGGCAGATTATCCAAATCAATTTGTAGTATTATGTCATAATTCATGCACGAAATTGATGGCGGATAAAAGGGTTTGGCGGATAAAGCAGTGGCGGATTAAAGAGAATTCACTGTATACCTTAGTATAGGCAATGCTGCAGCATTCGAGTTTTGTGTTGTGCACATGCACATACTATTATGTATGTACTTTTTATCCTCACAATCAGGTTTAGTGGTTGGTTTGTCTATTGCACTGGTCCTGTTGCTTGGCGCCATATCGGGGCTGATCTCATGCCTCGTGTGTGCCCTGTGTGTGTGGAAGTGTCGATCACAACAGGGAGGGTGCACATGGTGTTCCTATTTCACCACCCGCAATCCTCCAACCCCCTTTACTACTGCTTGCTTCACTCAGGAGAACAACTACCAGGACGTCACCATTAAGACAAACATTACAGGAGGTGGCCCTCTGGGTAAGGATGATACGCCTCCTCCACCTTATCCGATGTAGTTGCATGGCAGCTTTTACTTTAATTTGTTTCTACCTGTAACTGCATGATGCTTTCGTTCAGCAATATCGCTAGCTGTGTAGCACCATATTTCATGATTTGTACATGACATAATATAATAGTACAGATGTGTGTGTGTGTGTGCGCACGTACGTGCGTTTGTGCGTGTGTGCGTGTACGTGTGTGTGTGCATGTACGTGTGCATCAGTGTTGTGGCCATTACAGGGGTATCACAATCAACTACCATTGCGATTATCTCGGTATCAAAGCATTATGATTACCATTACCACTACGGATCTCCACTAAAGTAATCAATTACCATTGCAACTACATTTCTACAATTGCAATTACAATTACTAATTACAGATATATTCTTGGATGCTTGCAAAAGTTATTACACCTTACCGAGATTTCATATAAGTGGTGATCAAAATCATGTGATTGATGTTATTTTCCCGTTTCCACCAGCCACACGGTTAACTGTAGCACAGAAATAGCCTCAAACTAGCCAAAATCCACCTTCTTAGGGGGTAAAATATATCCACAGATATAAACAATATGCATCAGAGTAGTTGCCCGGTAATTGTGTAATTTGATGCAAATAGCTAAAGAATACCAATTACCATTACGACTACTCTGAGACTGAAACAGCTCCATTACAATTACATTACCATTACAGGCAAATGTATACCTAATTACAATTGATTACAATTACTAATTACCATTACCACAACACTGGTGTGCATGTGTGTGTGTGTGTGTGTGTGTGTGTGTGTGTGTGTGTGTGTGTGTGTGTGTGTGTGTGTGTGTGTGTGTGTGTGTGTGTGTGTGCATGTGTGTCTGTATGTACAAGTATGCCTATACACATAATATTATGTATCTGTAGTTGCACAGTGTATGTGCATGTGTTTCAATTGCAAGCTGCATGCATGTGTGCGGATCGATCGATGCAGTGTGTGGACAAAGTGTGTATATGCATGTGTGTGTGTGTGTGTGTGTGTGTGTGTGTGTGTGTGTGTGTGTGTGTGTGTGTGTGTGTGTGTGTGTGTGTGTGTGTGTGTGTGTGCATCGATCAACACAATATTTTCTTTGTGATGAGCTATTGTTCTTTGTTATATTTTAACAAGGAAAATAAACACAGACACCACTAACTATTGATGCATGAATACATGCATTGTTAAATAACAATGCAACGTGAATGTAATATGTACAGTATACTATAGTATACTAATTTGAAGAGAATAATTATACTCTTATGAGAATATACACCAAATACTTACATACAACAAGGTCACTATTACTGTGGCATGACCACTATTTTAAAAATAACTAAAAAAAAACTAGAAAAGAAATAAACACCACAAAACAAAAGAACATGTAATGAATTAAGATGAATACATACAAAGGGTACGAAAATGCACGCAAAACAATTAAGTTTCAGTTGGCATTTCATCACATTGGGTCTGCACTGTTCTGGTACCAACCGGCAACTACAAGCGGCTGAACGTCCACTTTTACCGCCAAGTGGTCATCACTGACGTAGGAATGTAAGTCGTGGGATGCAGAATTGTCGTCTCCAAACAAACTGTCAAGCATGTCCTTTCGTCTGCCATCTTGCAGATCATCATACATGCTGTCGTAACCATCCGATGATTTCAGTTCGGCTGAAAGCTGCAATAATACTTGACCGCAGTCAAACTGAAACTCGCTGAGTATCATTTCTGATGTATTCAGAGTCACATTCTCGGAGGAGAATCCAATGAGACTCAATGCACAGCGACCTCGAAAAGGTTCAGTGCTTTCGGCAAATACAAGTCTCAAATTCAGCGAATACAAGCAGTGATTGTGCTGACGCTTCAACTCGGAGGCATAAACTCTGAGTTGAAACTTGTGCACAATGGAAGGAACACTGAATGTTGGACTCAGCCACAGACCACTTCTGATCAACTTGCTCCAACAAACAGCAAATGTGAGTGGAACTGTCAGCAATTGTGATTTTTCAGCTTGGCGCGCGAGAGGTTCACTCTGCAACTTTTCCAGTTTACCCGCTAACTCTACAGTCAAGGAACAAGCCAAGTTCAAATGGTCGGCCATTTTTTCTCTACAATGCTCAGCCATTTGACTGCGGATGACCATATCCGAACATCCCAGGTCTACAAACTTGCAATTTGTCAGCTGATAAGGGCAAATAGTGCGATGACGCTCGAGATCACAGCGAGGAAAGGAGGGAGCAGAACACATGTTTGGACACAGGATAGGGTGTCGTGGACACTGTGGGAAGTGGTCACGCGTGATCACATCATATGCGTCCTCGTGGCCACAATACTGACATCTGTAACGTCTCTTGGTACACTGGCTTCCTTTGTGCTCGTCCAGATCTCCTTTGGGGATTTTCTGTCCGCATTTGAGAGGACAAGACACAATTCCCCTAGTGCATTCTTCCAGATGCTTACCAATGTCGCGCAGCTCTCCCTTCCAGTTGCAGCCCTGCTCCTCAAATACACACTTTCCCATGAGATTCATGATGGCCCTGTCGTTTCTCTTATCGAGGAAGTATTTCGGGCAGTCTTCGCGACACATAGGACAAGTATTCTGTCGCTCCAACCAGTTCTGGAGGCACTCTTTGCATATGTCTTGTCCACAACAAATAATTTGCTGAGGGCAATCGACAATCTCTCTGCAAATCGGACAGACTTGCTCATCACAAGGTTTAGCGAATAGAATGACCGGTTTACCGCGGAAGGAGTACTTCAGGTCGGCCATTTTACCCTGAGGAAAATACCCGCATCGTGCATCACGTGAGCTGACCCACCAATATCCGGTCACATGTGACAGTATGGCATTTTAATATATTTTCCAAAACAATCCAAAATGGCTCGAGAGTGGTCATTGATTTACTTTCTGATCTTCTCCTCTGTCTATGTGACGCTCAGTGAGTGTATGAGGTCGCTTAGAGAATCACGACCTTGATTTTAAACGCACGTGTTAATGAATCTGTCTGTCAAACGCTATCTATGGTCGAACTCTTCTAATCAGCAACAATGTTTTAATTAGTTTTATTTCATCATCATAGGTAGCGCCTTTTCCACTCGCCTGGTGGGAGGTAGTGTATCTACTGAAGGTCGTGTCGAGGTGTTCCGCAATGGCGAGTGGCAGACTGTGTGTGACGATTATTGGAGTCTGGCAGAAGCTGAAGTTGTGTGCAGACGACTCGGGTACGGATACCCCATTAGTGCGACGGGCAGTGCAGTCTTTGGACGGGGAACGGGCGGGCAGTGGAACGTGAATTTCGACTGCTCCGGTAGCGAGAATGATCTGGAGGACTGTTCTACCAGATCCGTTTTATCGACCTGTTCGCATAGTGAAGATGCTGGTGTGATTTGTTCTCCGAGTGGAACAAGTAAGTCCACTACAGTCAAACCATAGACAGACTATACTACATCAAACTCTGTTAGTAAGTACAGTGGTAGAAATAGCATTTGACCTTTGCTAGGACAAATGGCTGACCCAGAAATATATTGGTAGGACATTTTGAAGATTGGTCAGCCATTTCTGACCATCATAGATGTACATATACATGAACACGTGTACATAACACAAAGGAATCTTTAGCATTGAACCTTGAGATTAGCAAAACAAATTGACACTCAACTGTAACCGCTGATATCAGAGACTCAGCTCTCAGTTTAGTAGTCAGCCAAATGGCTGACTCAACTCAATTCTGGTCAGCCATATTCGTGTTTTGTTCGGAAAATGGCAGATGGCAGGCAGCTATTTCCAGCTCTGTAAGTACCTGGGTTAGTAAGTACTCCTGGATAGTAGATACTCATTGCTCTGTCCCTACTTCATGCAATACCTAGTCTACCTAGGCGGATAGGAAAAGGGGCTGGTGACGCGAGACTATGCAATACCATTTATAGCAACTTGAATAGCAAGTACCTCTGACAGTGAGTACCTATTTGCCTTCCCTTGAGCAGTGTTAGAAATAAGGAACACATGGTGGATGGACAAAATTCTAGCATTATCATTTTGGGTCAGACAATTTCAGATTTGCTCGGACATATTTTAGAAGTACATATGTGCCACAGTAGATGTGCATCAACAAATAGAGAAAAAGCATAAGTAGACATTAGAGAGGTTTAGCATAACGTTTAAACGCTACGTAGTAAGCTGACAGGTACGTTCGAAATTTAGTACGTTTTTCGTTTTAGCAACGTCGAATACTTTATACGTAACGTTATAGCGACATAGAACGATGCCGAAGATCTTTTTGCGAGTTTTTGGCAATTCTGAGGGAGATTTGGGCCATGTGGGCGTTCTTTTACTATCAGAAACGGAACGCCAGGCCGAAGAGCAGCAGTTAGAGGAGTAACGGAGAGAGCGTCAACACGAACCTTATAACGTAGAACAACAACGTACTAAGATACCTTGATACGTCGAAACCGTTACTAAGAACGTTCTAATTTTCCGCGCGAAACGTAGTAAGCTTATTACATAACGTTTTACGTAGTGCTAAACCTCTCTATTCTCAGTACAAATGACTTGATAATATCACTAACTGTGTGCTTATGAAATAAATATTTAGTGGTGCTCAGCCAAATGTTTGACACAAAACGTTTCTTGGTCGGACAAAATGCAAAATGGTCGAACAATGTCTGAATGCTGACCATTATTTCTAACACTGCTTGAGGGTACTTACTATCCAAGTTCTACTGTAGTGTAGTGTGATTAAATCGATTATTAGATTAATTGATCTGTGACAAGTTGTAATCGTTGCAATCGATTGCCATGAGGTTTTGACAATTACTTGAACAAATTGCAAAAACAGCACAGGTCATGGATAAAAATATTAAAAAAACTGACACTGAGCATGTGCAGTTAGATAGCACTGAAATTGAGTCTGGAAAATGGTTGAAGAACCTGAGGACCTGCTAGCAACAGCTAATGTAAAGCCTCTCAAGAACAACACCAGTGACATTATAACTGCTGAGAACACTTCTAGACACCAAAAATGCATCCATCTTTTCCAACATATCTTAATTTGATACTGCATTTTTAGGATTTTAGCTTTTCTTTTTAGTTTGATCACCTACAGCTTTTGGGCTGATTAATCAAAGCATCGTGATTACTTTCAATGTTGATTAATAGTAATCGGCAATGCGGATTTTTTCATTAATCACACTACACTATTCTACTGTACACCAAATATCTACTGTACCAAGTGTTACATACAAAGTTATGTGACCTGTTTTGTGTGATCCTATACATGCAGCTGTACAGCAAGGATCACTTAGACTAGCTGGAAGTACCTTTACTATCTCTCCTGCCACTACATATCTCTACGGTGGTCGCTTGGAGGTCTATGTCAATGGACGATGGGGAACTGTCTGTGATGATGAGTGGGGAAATAACGAAGCAAATGTGGCCTGCAGGCAGATGGGATTCGCTGGGGCGTCTGTTAGGTCAGGGTTATACGGAGGCAGTGGATCTAGCTCCCAAACCATTTGGTTGGACGATGTCACATGCACAGGAAGTGAAACAAGACTCATCGACTGCAGTCACAGAGGTTTGGGTGTCACTAACTGCAATCACATTGAAGATATTAATATTCGGTGCACTCGTCTGAGCTCAAGTGAGTTTCAGTACATTTGTAGTTTCATTACTAGCTGACATA
>CAUJGJ010000069.1:1153200-1175700 GCA_963170055.1 Halisarca cf. caerulea | reverse complement strand
AGACATACTCCGGTCAGAGCACATGCCACCACTGGACCAGCTGCTACTGTCACTATGACAACGGTTGATGCGAACGCACAACAGTACCAAACCCAGCCAAACTACCTCCAGCAGCAGCAGACAGGGTACACAGCCCCACCAGACTACCCACAGCAGGCAGGGTATACTTCGGCCCAGACAGGGTACCAGCCTCAGCCAGACTACCCACCTCAGACGGGGTACCCACCCAAGACTGGGTACCCACCCCAGACAGACTACCCGCAGCAGACGGCGTACCAACCTCCACCAGACTACCCGCAGCAGACAGGGTACCCACCCCAGCCAGACTACCCACAGCAGACTGGGCACCCGGCCCAGACAGGGTATCCACCTCAGCCTAGCTATCCACCTCAATGAGGTTCATAATATTTCTTCTGCCAGTTGAGAGAGGCCTTAAATCACTGACTAGCATTTTGCTTTAATGTACAGCTAGATGTACATAGTGGTAGGTGTATTTTACATCTGTGTGGGGAGGGATTCAGTTGCTTTTTGTATACTGTTACTATTTTGCATGTTTTGCATGTGTGAATATTTTCTTCTATAAAAAGTGGGACAATTTTGTACTCGATCGCATAACAGCACTACTTAGCTATTATACGATTGTGGAGTTTTCACCCTAATTGTGGTAGCGGCTGTTAGACTAGCATATGATTGGCTAGATATAAGTTTGTCCACTTCAAATAGGCCTCTGCACGAGATGTTGTGGTTATATGGCTCTGGTGCATGTGTAGGAATGGGGTAGGCTCCAGGGGCTGGTGCTCCCCTTGATCTCGACTCTCTTGCTTGTTTAGTTTTGTACTTACTATAGGTATAGTGTACAATTATGTAGTATATTAAGTCCTATGAAACTTATAAGGTCCCTATTGTATTATCACTATCATCATCGATTCAAGATAATCAGAATAATTGGTGAGGTGGTTGCGCAGCCGCTCCCTCCTAGTCTCGCGTAGCCAAACGGCTTTCCCCTCCATCTTTACTCTCCTTCCCACTCCTCCGCACGGATGTTAATAAGAACTTCAGTACGTACTTCCATAGCTTCATAGGCTACAATGCCGTTTTTAGGGGCTGCCTGTGGCAGCCCCTATATTGTTTTCATTTGGACTTCCGGTGTGTAACGCTCGTCCTATATATATATATATATATATATATATATATATATATATATATGTATATATAATATGTATTTGAAGAAAAGTCTTATAATAGAGAATTTATATAATAGTAATAGAGAAGTATGAATTTATACAGGAAGGAGTTAGAGGAATTGTTTTGAAAACAATTGCCAAATATGGCAATTGTTTTCAAAACAATCATCCAGTTACAATAAACAGTATGTTCAATGAATGTTCAGCTGTGCACTTACACTCCAATGCGTTGCAAGTGATTCGAGTGCGTGGGGCGGCAGCCCCCACGAGTTTTTAACTCGAATTACTTGTTAGTCTTCTATTGGGGTCTTCAACTACTTCTTGTGGCTGCTTCTGTACCCAGTAAGTACTCATATCTGCAAGCAGCGGCTTGTTGTGATCTTTGGTGTGTATATACCTCGGTTTGTGCGGTTCTTGGTACTTCAACAATTTGGTTCAATATCAGCGCTGATGGGTCGAAGTATGAAAATCAGTGTAGGTTCGAGTGCCTATATGGTATCACTAAGTGAACACATTTTTATTCAAATCAAAGGAGAACATTGATAAGTAGCGTCGGAACACCTCGGAAATGAGCAATGAGGACAAAGAAGATGCAACAATTGTGAACGACGGTGCCTACCAAGAATTTTGGGTAAGGTAAAGGGGGGTAATTTGGAACAGGGCCTGTAACTTTTGTTGAGAGTCATTCTATACTACGTAACCGTAGTATAGAGTGTCTATGGTTAAGTTAAAAGTTAAAGTTAAATCTCAATATTTGGACAGGATGCCCCTTGTATTCCAGGGGGTCCTGTTAAGTTACCCAACTATCCTTGAAACTGTCAAACTCCCCTTCATGGAGACAATGAAGACTAGAAATATTGGATGTAGCTTGTGGTTAGCACTGCTTTTGGCCTGACTGTTCCAAATTACCCCCCCCCCCCCTTTACCTTACTAATTACTAACAGATATTTAGTGTTGTGTTAGGGTATCCTTAACAATTTTTTTTGTTACTTTTGTAGCCAAGACCCTCATGTTCACTGGTACTAGAAGTGAACTCAATAACTTGCTGAAGATGACACTAAATGTCCAATGACAAAGGGCTAGTGCTCATTATTATCAAAGATGTGCTTCTTAATATAATTTGCGAAGCATGAGGCCATCATTGCATTTTTCCCCAGATTTAACACAGCTGTTGCTACCATTAGCATTTCTGGGGAGCGCAGCTAGTATAAAAATTGTTAAAGATACCCTAACACAACACTAAATATCAGTTAATTATTAGTACTCGAAATTCTTGGTAGGCACCGTCGTTCACAATACCCCTGCTGGGCCTATAGATATTCATATACAGTGGAACCTCTGTAATCCGACACCTCTATAATCCAACATGCTCTCAATCCGACCATGTTATGAGGTACAGTCACCATGTTCAACTGTACTAAGAAGCACTGGATAATCTGACAACCTCTGTAATCTGACATCTAATGTCAGTCCCATGGAGTGTCGGATTATGGAGGTTTCACTGTATATGCTATAGCAAACTGAAAGTGGCATTGTTGTGCTAAACCCATGCCACCAGTAGTCTATATTCACCTGGGAACTCTTATCGAGGACCTGTATGGAAAGCTGCACTGTATGTGGACACACCATTTTCTGTGGTACATTATTAAACTATCTACGTAGCTATATTCAGTGGCCCCCCTCTGATCCAGACCCCTGAATTGCGAACACTCCTTTAATATGGACACATGCCACTGGAACCAAATGATTCATTATTATTGCCATAGTACATTTTCAACCCCTGAAATAAGGACACCTCAGTGATAAGGGCAATACTTTCTGGTCCCAAGGTGTTCAGAATAGAGGGTTCTACTACGTAAGTATATACTGTATATCAAAACTCTTTATCAGGCTAGTCTTGCGAATCAGACCCCAATCCGCCCTCCATTTTATGAATTTATAAAATAGAGGGCGGGTAGGGATCTGGTTCACAAGACTAGTATCAGGCTACAACTATTATGGCTTCAAGCTTGACGTTTGTAATCTTGGCAACCAGACCCAGTCACCTTGATAGTATATATCTGTCAAATTGGCCAATCGAAATCGGTAGGTGAACTAGAGGCTGGTCAGCGCGACTATATGATAATTGTAACTTGACAATAATTACACAATGTTAGCAACATCCACTATACACATACTACAGCTTGGTTTTAGCATAGATACAATCCAAGGTTCCAGATCAAGCTATCGATGCTCCCAAGCCACCATTGATTGTGCCCCATTGATCATGGCAGAGGGACGTGTTCCCTCAGACATTTGACTATATTATAGCAATATGAGTTACTGCATGTTGTAATGATCACAATTTTTATTCATTAAGTTGTATAGTCTTCTATACTACGTACGTAGTATAGAATATCTATGGTTTTAGCCAATGTAGTGTATACAGGAGAACTCCTCTATTGCGGACACCTTGGGGCCAGAGAGGACTGTCCTGGTTATTAAGGTGTCCTCATTTCAGGGATTAAGGGTGTACTATGGCAAAGCATGGGGGGGGGGTTATTTGGTTCCAGTGGCATGTGTCCACATAAGAGGAGTGTCTGCAATTCAGGGGGATGGCTGGATTAGAGGGGTTTCTGCAATTCAGGGGGCTGGATTAGAGGGGTTTCTGTAATTCAGGGGGCTGGATTAGAGGGTTTCTGCAATTCAGGCTTGTGCTTTAAATTTGCATTCATTTTGTCTCTTACAGCTGATGCCTACTCAACACGACTAGTGGGAGGAAGTGTGTCCACCGAAGGTCGTGTGGAGGTGTACCGCAACTCTCAGTGGCAAACCGTGTGTGATAATACCTGGGATCTCAATGATGCAGATGTCGTGTGCAGAGCACTCGGATACGGATATGCTATTAGAGCGATTGACAATGGACTGTTTGGGCAGGGAGTGGGGGAACAGTGGGAGGCAGATTTCTACTGCTCCGGTAGCGAGAGTGACCTGGAGGATTGTTTGACCAGTTCGTCCATTTGTTTCCATAGTAAAGATGCTGGGGTGGTCTGCTCTGGTACAAGTAAGTATCTACGTACATATGCACATGCTCACACACGCACACACACACACACACACACACACACACACACACACACACACACACACACACACACACATACATACATGCACACATGCATGGAACTTGCCTAGCATGTACGCAAGAGTCCACTTATAACAAGGATACTCTTCATATAGTCACAATGCTGAGAATTTTCTATTTTTTTCATCTACGTATGTCTATATGTTCACAGGCCTACAACAAGGATCACTTAGGCTTTATGGCAGCTCTACATACAGCTTCTTCCTCTATGCCGGTCGCGTGGAGATCTATATCAGTGGAGAATGGGGAACGGTGTATGACAACGGTTGGGGAAACAACGAGGCGAATGTGGCCTGCAAACAGATGGGGTTTGCAGGGGCCAGCGACAGCAACTGGGCCTACAGCAGTAGTGGATCAAGTTCTCAGACCATTTGGCTAGATGATGTTGAATGCACAGGAAGCGAAACAAGGCTTATAAACTGTGTTCACCACGGTCTGGGAGTTGAGAACTGTGCACACAGCGAAGACATAGGTGTTCAGTGCACTCGATTGACTGGAAGTGAGTTTTGTTTCAGTCTGTCTTTTTTCTACAAGTACCACACAATCCAGACCCGTTTAAATGGTGGGCACCCCTTTAATCTGGACACGTGCCAGTGGAACCAGATGAGTCTACGTGCTGGGCCACAGCACATCTTTGATCGCCGAGATGAGGACACCTCCATAATCGGGGCAGTCCTTCCTCGTTCCAGGGCGTCTGGAATAGAAGGGCTCCACTGGAGCCAACTATAGTGGCGTGTATATATGTAATGTTGTGTTGTCTTGTGTTATCATTGCAATAATCCCTTTATATCAAATGGTTGGATCTGTCACGAGAATGTGGTCTGTCTGTAACAACTGGTCATTTACGTATCAACACTAAACCCAAATCAACCCAAAATACTAATTTATCCGCGATAAAAAAATCAAGTTGCATTTGATATTTGCCCGCACAGGACCATGGTAGTTTTAGTAGGATCATATTTAGCATGGCAGAAGGAGGTCAACAGACAGACGTAGTAGCAAAGTAATTACATTGCAAGTGCACAAGAACAGGGAAAGAATACCTGTTGTAGCAACCCTGATTCTAACACCTTCAGCTGAACATTCTGAGAAATGTATACTGTCACAACTCTTTAATCCGCGGCCTTTGATAATCCAGAACCCTTGCTGTCCAACCAGTAGAAATGTATACCCAATGTGCACAGTGCATTGTAAGAAGATTTGTTAATCCAGCACCCTCCTTAATCCAGCATCTTTTAGTGAAATGAATGTGGCCGGATTAAAGAGTCACGGCTGTACTTTCTTACTGTATGTGTGTGTAGAATCAAGAAAGACTATAAGAACCTCATCCAACCTCCCTTATGTATGTATGTACGTATGTATGTATGTATGTACGTATGTATGTATGTATGTATGTATGTATGTATGTATGTATGTACGTATGTATGTATGTATGTATGTATGTATGTATGTCTGTATGTATGTACTGTATGTATGTATGTATGTATGTACATATGGTATGTATGTATGCATGTATGTATGTATGTACGTATGAATAGGGTTCGGTTTAGAGAGGTTTCCAGAATAGTGAGGTTCTACATACATGTACAGTACGTACTGTACATTGAAGCACATTCTGTTGGAAGGTTATGTATGTAGGGTTTGGTTTGGACAGGTTTTGCTATGCTGTAGCAAACAATATGAGTAAGGACACGCTATGCTGTGTTCTTTTGCTGATAGTTGACTTCATCTGCTCCTGTTACAGGTACTGTACGTCCTGAAACTAGTTCAGTCACAAATCCACCGTCAACCTCCTCTGTTGGTGGAATTGTTGGAGGCGTTGTTGCCATGGTTGTTCCTGCCGTTCTCGTGTTTATCTGTGTTTGCACTGCTATAAGTTTCAGCAGACGACGGCGGAGGTGTAGATCAACTAGACATGTGCCAACAACCGCAGTAGTGCATGTGGCAGCAGCCAGCACTCAGCAGCAACAGGAAACAGCAGTTTCAGCTCCTCCCAACTATCAGCAGCAACCGGTGTATCCGGCTCAGGCAAACTACCAGCCAACAGTGCATCCCCCACCAGCTCCGGCAAACCACCCACAGCAGGCAGTTTACCCACCCCAGACTGGGTACCCACCCCAGACCGACTACCCACAGCAGACGACTTACCCACAGCAGACGACTTACCCACAGCAGACAGGGTACCCAGCCCAGCAGCAGACGGCTTACCCACAGCAGATGGCTTACCCACAGCAGACAGGATACCCAGCCCAGCCAGATTACCCACAGCAGACAGCATACCCACAGCAGACGGGGTACCCGGCCCAGTCTGACGACCCTCCGCCATATTCTCAGACTTTTCCTGACCACAGCAAACCTCCATACTGATGAATACCAATATATAATCATACTATATACTTAGTTTGTGGCACCTCCTGTATACCTATATACAGTGTGTGGTTCCCTATTGCATTTAACCATAATTGTTAATTTTGTCTAGCTATAGACTCATGTATGTTCACCGTGATAATAATTATAGTACAATTATGCATGCAATATGTATTCCTGTAGTTTTCTGTACATCGTATGATTATTATTGTACAGTTTAATACTTAAATTCAAGAATTATATTCATTATTGAGGAATTTGCAAGTTTATGTATATTATATACATTACATGCATGTAAATATGCATGCCTATATGCCTGCGCATGCATGCCTGTATTTTTATGCGTACAGACCCATATGTGAGACTAGTACTATAATTATAATAATATTATTTATTATATATATTACATGATATATGATCCCGTGCATGCACAGTGGACATATACAGTAATCATATTGTTATACATTGTATATATATATATATATTGCTATATATTATACAGTCAAAAAACCTCATTATATTATTATATAGTGAGTACACCTGCATAATATGGGGACATACCCTCCAACTATAATTGCTGTATACGTGCACGAGCTCACTATATATCAGTATAGTACTTGCTAACCATATAATTATATATTAGTATTATGGGTTATATAAGCTGGCCGGGGGTATATCAAAATACACACATGTATGTATATCCTTGTATATACTTCCTGCATGTATATTCACTAACAGTGTACATGCGCACATTCTTATATATACTATTGCAACGATCTAGGTTTTACTGTGTATTAATACTGAAGTATACTATCTAATACATAATATACTGCAATTTTAATTATATAATTATTGGTTTCACAAAATTTAAATTCTGCATGCATCCATGGCCTGTATTCATACCTACTGCGTGTATGCTATTTGTCTTGCGTGCGTATATACGTATGTGCATGAATCTTCAAAAATTGTGCATGCATGATCGTCAATTAACTGTACATGTGGCATATATTATAATAATAATAGTATAAATGATAGCATATTATTATTATTATTATGACAAGACTATTATTATAAGTGCACAATAGCATTCTTGTTACAGTCAGTCACTATGGTAACGGACATGAATACACATGAATGGCTTTGTCATCGGAAACTGAGACCATTCTGGTTCCTACAAGATTGACTGCTACATTCCACACCTGCGCTCAAAGAGAGAAACAGTACATACACCACATATCCACCCATGTTGACCTAGTAGTTAGTGAGTCACGTGTGCAAATGTAATTTAGTGCTGATATGTATTTTTTATGTATTTATTCATTTGTTCACATCTTTTCATATTTGTGTAATTTGGTCATATTTAATTTCTTTCATTGCTTATTCACCACATCCACCCATTGGCAAGTACTCATGCAAGGTGTGTACTGAATGTATGACACAGTGTAGTGTAACCTCTGATAGTGGACTCTCCCAATACAGTACACACTGCTGGATAGCACACACTCCTGGATAGTACACACTCCTGGATAGTACATACTCCTGGATAGTACGCACTCCTGGATAGTGCACACTCTTGGATAGTACACACTCCTGGATAGTACACACTCCTGCATAGTACACACTTCTGGATAGTACACACTCCTGGGTGTACGTGTATATGTGTGTGTGTGTGTGTGTGTGTGTGTGTGTGTGTGTGTGTGTGTGTGTGTGTGTGTATGTGTGTGTGTGTGTGTGTGTGTGTGTATGTGTGTGTGTGTGGTGTGTGTGTGTTTGTGTGTGTATGTGTGTGTGTGTGTGTATGTGTGTGTGTGTGTGTGTGTATGTGTGTGTGTGTGTATGCTAGCCCCCATGCACTGCATGTGTATTTTCAATATCTTTTTCACCTGATCAGAGTGATCCTTTGCCGTGTAAAGGCACTCCCGTGAACCCGATTCCCACACTTTCACTGTTTTGTCACTGGAGCTGTGGCAAAAACTCACAAGAATTCACACATCCTCCATTAACAAACTTTACACACACACACACACACACACACACACACACACACACACACACACACACACACACACACACACACACATACACACACACATACTCACACGTACACACACACACACACACACACACATACACACACATTCTCACCATATAGACCACACACACATATACAGTTCGAAATGCAACAGCAGAAAACCATACATCGTTACTACACACACATATCCAAGAACATACATACACTACACCACAGCATACGGCAGTACAGTAGATTCAGCACTTCACACATTCTGTGTACACACCTGCTAACTATTCTCTGGTTGTCGGGGAAGAACTCAGCAGACAGCACCCACGAACCGTGCCCTGATATTGTGTGGGCCAGTACATTATGTTTCCTGGAATGAATGGATACATACTGTAACTTACACACACAAGTCTCATGAACCAGACCCCTCCCTGCCCTACATTTTATAAATACGGGCATATTTATAAAATGGAGGTCGGGGAAGGGTCTGGTTCACGAGAGTATACACACACCACATACATTACATGGATAGAATATTGTGTCACTATAATACTGACAAATACATACACACAATGCCATGCAAATGTATACATACACATACGTACACTCATAATATATACACATGCATATGTACCCCTACACATGCACTTACACACACGCATGCGCCACAATACTGACTTTTGTAACGTCTCTTGGTGAAATAGCTTCCTTTGTGCTCGTCCAGATCTCCTTTGAGGATTTTCTTTCCACATTTGAGAGGACAAGAAACAATTCCCCCGGTGCATTTTTCCAGATGCCTACCATGTCATGCAGCTCCCCCTTCTAGTGCACCCCTGTTCCTCAAATACACACTTACCCATGAGGCTCATGATGGCTCTGTCATTTTTCTTTAATCAATCAATGCTTTACAACCAGTATAGGACTATATGTGAGTTACGTTAAAGTAATGATAGAAAAGACAGGTTGCTGGTCTGCGTCGACTTACGAAGCAGCCAGAGGGATGAGTTCAGAAATTAGGGTGGAAGCACTCGTGGGTATTGTGGATTAAATTGATGTTGAGAGAATACAGTAAAAAATACATGTTGTGAGGAAACGTTGCATATAATCAGAATGTATGGTTGTGGGCCTATCATAAATTACACAAAAGAAAAATGAAAAATGAAAAATTTATGCAGCGTGTGAGAAATTAAAGTGCATGCTGTGTGCCAGACAAAAAAATTACACAAATAAACAAAAGAAAACAGAGAAGCCACAGTGAACTGGGCTGTGAAGAGAGGTTCCAAATGACACACTGTGAGCATGGACAGTAATAATGGTAGGTGCATGGGTTGTCAGGATCAAATGTTGAGAGGAAATAATACATGTCGTGAGGAAACGTTGCATACAATCAGAATGTAGTCTCGGAACCAGACCCACCACGCTCTGTGACGTCATACGTACGCCGCGATAAGGCGTACGTATGACGTCACAGAGCGTGTGGGTCTGGTTCCGAGACTAATCAGAATGTATGGTTGTGGGCCAATCATAAAATACACAAAATTATTCTTATTGAGGAAGTATTCCGGGCAGTCTTCGCGACACAAAGGACAAGTATTCTGTCGCTCCAATCAATTCTGGAGGCACTCTTTGCATTTGTCTTGTTCACAACAAATATTTTGCTGATGACAATCGATAATCTCTCTGCAAATCGGACAGATTTGCTCATCAAAAGGTTCAGCAAATAGAAAAACAGGTTTACCGCGGAAGGAGTACTTCAGGTAGACCATTTTATGAAACGTTTCAAAATGTCGTCAGTGACGGTGTAGTCTAGTCTCGTTCCCAGCACCACTTCTGGCCGCCATTTTATTCCCGGCAAAAATAAAATGGCGGCGGAAGTGGCGCTAGGAACGAGACTCAGTAGTAGCAAGAGTTCATAAGAGATGTACTCTTGGTAGTAGTGACGGTGAGGACGCAGACTAGGTGAGGATAGTGCTTTATCGCGCATCACGTGAGAGGAAATCATCAACGTCACCGCGCGGACGAGATGGGCAGAGTATCTATGGTCACGATCCGGTCACGGTCATGTATTTTCATCTAAAAATAATTATTTTCCAGATGGCTCGAGAGTTGTCGTTCATTTGCTTTCTGATTTTCTCCTCTGTCTGTGTGACGCTCAGTGAGTGTAGCATAGAAAATCTAACCTACGCGGTGGCGTAGGTTAGATTATCTATAGTATGAGACCGTTTACTATGACTATTGAAGATTACACCATAACCTTGACTTTATACGCAGTGTTAATTTTTGTAATAATCTCTCTTTGTTTTTTTTCTTTTCTAGTCTAAGAATGTTTGCGTATATTAGCAACAAGTACTCTGAGTCTGCAAATCAACAATAATTATGTTTTATCTGCTTTATTTCATCATCATAGGTGGTGCCTATTCCACTCGCCTGGTGGGAGGTAGTGTATCTACTGAAGGTCGTGTCGAGGTGTTCCGCAATGGCGAGTGGCAGACTGTGTGTGACGATTATTGGAGTCTGGCAGAAGCTGAAGTTGTGTGCAGACGATTCGGGTACGGATACCCCATTAGTGCTACGGGTAGGGCAGTCTTCGGACGGGGAACGGGCGGGCAGTGGAACGTGAATTTCGACTGCTCCGGTAGCGAGAATGACCTGGAGGACTGTTCTACCAGATCACTTTCATCGACCTGTTCGCATAGTGAAGATGCCGGTGTGATCTGTTCTCCGAGTGGAACAAGTAAGCCCACTACAGTCAAACCATAGACAGACACTCTAGACTGTAGGGTAAACAGGGTAATTTGGGTCGCGGGGTATTTCGGGAAGGCGGCCAAAAGCTGTGTCAATCACAAGGTATACATATTTTCTTGTCAGTCTTGTCTCCATAAATTGGGAGTTCAGCAAGCTAAGTATGGCTTGACATGCTTAACCATAGTGGAAGTGAAGACCCTGTACCGAATTACCCCAGTGTGCCAAATTGCCCCACTTCACGCTACTACATCAAACCAGTCTGTTAGTCCCTGGGTTAGTTAGCACTCCTGCATGGTTAGTAAGTACTCCTGCATGGGTTAGTAAGTACTCCTGGGTTAGTATATTAAGTACTCCTGGTTAGTAAGCACTCCTGGGTTAGTAAGTACTCCTGGTTAGTAAGTACTCCTGGATAGTAAGTACGCATTGCTCTGTCCCTACCTCATGCAATACCATTGAAAACACCTTGGACAGTAAGACTAGTACCATGCAGTACCTCTGATAGTATACTATTTATAGACAAACTATCGATAGTGAGTACTACCTATAGCCTAGTACCTATTTTCATTAATTTTCCTTGAGTGTAATATATACTTATAATTACTATCTAGTCTCGTGTGCCAAACCCATGTCAAGAAGTTGTGGGGTCAGGCACCCAAGACTGTTAACTATCCACGTTCTATTATAATTTGAAAACATGAAATGTCTATACTCTACCAAGTGATACATACAAAGTTATGTGACCTGTTTTGTGTGATCCTATACATGCAGCTGTACAGCAAGGATCACTTAGACTAGCTGGGATCACCTCTTTTGCTACTTTATATCTCTACGGTGGTCGCTTGGAGGTCTATGTCAATGGACGATGGGGAACTGTCTGTGATGACGAGTGGGGAAATAACGAAGCAAATGTGGCCTGCAGGCAGATGGGGTTCGCCGGGGCGTCTGTTAGGTCAGGGTTCTATGGAGGTAGTGGATCTAGCTCCCAAACCATTTGGCTGGACGATGTTACATGCTCTGGAAGCGAAACAAGACTCATCGACTGCAGTCACAGAGGTTTGGGAGTCACTAACTGCTTTCACTTTGAAGATATTAATATTCGTTGCACTCGTCTGAGCTCAAGTGAGTTTCTGAACAGCTGTAATTTCATTGTTAGCTTCAGAATCTGTATTATATTTTCTTTACATCAGATTCTATTTAGTGTATACACTTCTTATCTGCTTATTTGTATTTCTTCTTCTGCAATCTATATAGTTTTCTGTTTAATACATAATATATTATGGTGTGAAGTGCACATGGCCTAGGGTGTTCCTTCTGTATAAAATAGAATGTTATATAGACGCACACACACATGCACACACACAGGCACGCACACATGCATGCACACACACATACATACCCACACACACACACATTGTAAAATTTCTTGTCCAACTGTTGTATACAGTAGTCACTGCTTTCAGGATGTATGAATTTTTGATAGTTGTGGCTACAATTCTTAATTATATAATCTCCCTTTTATCTTTCTACGTAGATGTCCTTTCCACTGAAGTCTCAGCTACATCCATAGTGCCCATTATCGTTGGATCCGTTTTTGGTGGCCTATTTCTACTTATTTGCCTACCAATTGTTTGTGTGTGCTTTGTGGTGTGCTGTGTGTTCTGCTACAGCAAGAGTAGAAGTAAAAACCATACTCCGGTCAGAGCACATGCCTCCACTGGACCAGCTGCTACTGTCACTGTGACAACGGTTGATGCAAACACACAACAGTACCCAACCCAGCCAAACTACTCCCAGCAGCAGCAGACAGGATACACAGCCCCACCAGACTACCCACAGCAGGCAGGGTATACTTCGGCCCAGACAGGGTACCAGCCTCAGCCAGACTACAATCAGCAGACAGGGTACCCAGCCCAGACAGGGTATCCACCTCAGGCTAGCTATCCACCTCAATGAGGTTCATAATAATTCTTCTGCTGTTTGAGAGAGTCTTAAATCATTGACTATAGCATTTTGCTTTAGTGTACAGCTATATATATAGATGTACATAGTGGTAGGTGTATTTTTATACCTGTGTAGGAAGGGATTCAGTTGCTTTTTGTTTACTGCTTCTATTTTGCATGTTTTGTATGTGTGAATAGTTTCTTCTAGAAAATTTAAAGTGGGCCAATTTTGTATTCGATCGCATAATAGCACTACTTAGCTATATTATACGATTGTGGAGTTTTCACCCTAATTGTGGTAGCTGCTGTTAGACTAGCATATGATTGGCTAGATATAAGTTTGCCTACTTCAAATAGGATTCCTGATCCCGATCATGATATAGGGAAAGAGGAAAATTTTCACCAAAACATAAAATTGAAATTAAAAACAACGTATTATCATACTGAAAATCATAGACTCCACATGGTCTACGCTGAAAGTAGAGTGAATTTGCCACGCTTTTTTCCTCTGGTTGCTGCATGTCACTCCGTGGTAACGTAATCAGAACAGGAAATGATGTAGCCTCTCCCTCTCCTCCGTGCATGTGGATGTTATTAGCCATTCTAATAGTCTTGCAGTGCCAGACCACTTCCCCTCCATTTTTACGGGGAAGTGGTCTGGTGCTGCGAGACTATACTTCTAATGGTACTTTCATTATTATCTAATTTGACTGCAATGCCATTTTCAGTCTTCTATCGGGGTCTTCAACTACTTCTGTACCCAGTTTTGTACACAGACACCAGTGCACCATGCATGCATGCTATACATGAGTCATGCAATTCAAGATGCACATGAAAAATGACAAATAGATAGCATTCCAATTGCAGTAGGACTTGAATAGTAAGTACCCTCATGCAAGCTTAAGGGGAGACAAAATAAGTACTCACTATCAGAGGGGAACTAGGGTCGACCTTGTTGACGGGGTCAACTGTGTTGTTTGTAACTTGGCAATATAATATGGTGTTAACAACATCCACAATTCACATACTGTACGTAGAACTGGATGGTAAGTACCTCAAGGAAAGGGAAAATATTGGTACTATATATCAGAGGTACTTACTATCCAAGATGCCTAATTAATTTCAATGGTATTGCATGAGGTTGGGACAAAGCAAGGATTACTATCCAGGAGCACTAACTAGTCAATAGGACTACTACTGGTGACCAGTAAGAAAGTACCAAAATAAACTTTACGTAATAATGAATTTGTAATGCACAAACTGTTATGGACAACAACAGATTGAACAGATGGTTGCGCAATCGGAGCAGGAATGGCGTAGCTAGCCTCTCCCTAGTCTCGTTCCCAGCCCCACTTCCGGCCGCCATTTGCAAATGGAGGAGTTCGGTCTGGCCACGTCAGACTACTCGGAACCGTATTACGTACTTCGAATTTCGTAGCTACTTTGACTACAATGCCGTTTTCAGTCTTCTATTGGGGTCTTCAACTACTTCTTGTGGCTGCTTCTGTACCCAGTAAGTACTCATATCTGCAAGCAGTAGTTTGTTGTGATCTTTGGTGTGTATATGCCTTGGTTTGTGCGGTTCTTGGCACTTGAACAATTTGGTTCAGTGTCAGCGCTGATAGATTGTAGTAGGTCTATGATAAGAATCAGTGTAGGTTCGAGTGTCTATGGTACTCGAACCTGTGGTATCAATAAGTGAACACGTTTCTATGTAGCGTTGGAACACCCGGCACGTAAATGAGGAGTGAGGCCACAGGATTACCCTCGGGATTACCAGCCGCTCCGTCAACTTATATCCCTACTCGCAATGTGCCCTTATGAAGCTTTGTTCCTCCAACTGAAAGCGGCAGGTCCTGTGCTAAACCCATGCATAGCCCGGAGTCGAAATCATCTGAGACTTGTATCGAGGACCTGTATGGAAAGCTGCCCTATGCGCAGATACACTATTTTGTGTATTGAAGGACTATATACAGTTGAACCCCTCTAATGCAGACCCCTGAATTGCAGACACTCCTCTAATATGGACACACGGCACTGGAGCCAAATGACTCACTATGCTTGGCCAAAGTACAGTGGAGTCCACATAATTCGAATCCGGATTATTCGAATTTCCGCATAATTAGAAGCGAACAGAAAGTCCCTATATGTTACCCATACTAAAATTCGAATGGGCAATTCTGCATATTTCGAAGAAAAAATTAAATGGAGCCCTAAATTAGCTTAAATTCAGTTGTTAGGTGCTAATATATGTGTATTGTTTCTAGTGTGGTCCTTCAAACTCAGCCATGAAGAGAGCAAGCTATCAGTCGCTAACAATAAAGGACAAAATCAAGATTATCGATCAGTGCGAAGCACTTCCACCTGGAAAGAAGAAGAAAGACGTGGCGGCGGACTTCAAGATCGCACCTAGTACGCTGAGCACTATTCTCAAAGACAAGGCTAGTTTGAGAAGGACGCATTCTTTGGGCAACTCCAAACAAAAGCGCCACAAGGATGCAACTCATCTTGGCGTGGATACCGCTCTCTTTCAGTGGTTTACAGCTGCTCGGTCTCAGTCGGTGCCCATAAGTGGTGAAGTCCTGCGTAACAAAGCCGAGGAATTTGACAAAGGTTTCAACCCTTCTTCACAGTGGAAGTGTTCAACTGGGTGGCTTGCTCGCTGGAAAGTTAGGCACAATGTTTCATATCGCTCTGTATGTGGAGAGAACATGGCTGTTGATAAAGAAATTTGCAGCGACTGGATCACCAATGTTCTTCAGCCTCTATTGGAAAGATACACGCCGACTGATATTTTTAATGCGGATGAAACTGACCTTTACTGGCGTCTTTTGCCTGACAAGACGCATGCTGTGGCTGGTGAATCCTGCAGTGGAGGGAAACTAAGCAAGGAAATAATCACAGCCCTTGTTTGTGCCAATATGACAGGTACAGAGAAGAAGCCTCTCTTCACTATTGGCAAGTTTAAAAAGCCTAGATGTTTCCGTGGTGTCTCCCAACTCCCTGTCGAATATGATACAAACAAGAGTGCATGGATGACGTCAGCTTTGTTTGAAGAATGGCTGCGAAACTGGGATGTTTCTCTACACCGAAAAAAGAGAAAAATTGCATTGGTCGTTGATAACTGCACTGCTCATCCCCACATTAAAAATCTTGCTGCTATCGAGCTTGTTTTCCTGCCACCAAACACCACCAGTGAGATTCAACCATGTGACCAAGGTATGAGGGCCTGAACATGGGGAATACTTGCACTTTTGAAGAGTATGTTGAATGTGATGAAGAAGTGCAATGTGCGCCAACGCCTAGCACTGCAGACATTGTGGAAACGGTCATAGCAGAAGAGAATGAGGATGAGGAAGATGATCAAGGAGGTGAATTGCAGCATGTTTCTTACAACGAAGCCACACGTGCCTTCTCTCTTGTGCAGTCCTATCTTTTACAGTCCAGCCAGCCACCCTACAGCCTCTTACTAAAGTTTGAGGGGGAAATAAACAAGCGCCACAGTGCTTCTTTAGTGCAGCGCAGCATCAATGACTATTTTGTGAACCCACAATGACATATGTACTGCATGTATACTGTATTTGGTTGATTGTGCATCAAAATATATTGATTCTGATAATTCAAACTTCCACATAATTCAAATTTTTTTCTGGGATTCTGAGATTTGAATTATGTGGACTCCACTGTACATCTTCAACCCCTGAAATGAGGACAACTCAGTAATGAGGCCAATACTTTCTGGTCCCAATAAGGTGTCCGGAATAGGGGGTTCTACTACGGATTTCGAAACCCTGTATCAGGCTAGTCTCACGAATCAGACCCCAATCCGCCCTCCATTTTATAATAATTAATGGAGGGTGAGTAGGGGTCTGGTTCACAAGACTAGTATACGACTACTACTAGTATTGCGTCATGTTTGATGTTTCGTAGTCTCGGCGACCAGACCCAGTCACCTTGATAGTATCTATCGATCAAAATGGCCAATCGAAATCGGTAGGTGAACTAGAGGCTGGTCAGCGTGACTATATGATAATTGTAACTTGGCAATAATTACACAATGTTAGCAACATCCACAATGCCCATACTACAGCTTGGTTTTAGCCAATGTATAGTGTATACTACTAACTTTAATTGACGAACTGTATTTATATATACACAGTAGGTATATTGTGATCAGTTTTAAATTTGTGTCCATTTTGTCTCTTACAGCTGATGCCTACTCAACACGACTAGTGGGAGGAAGTGTGTCCACCGAAGGCCGTGTGGAGGTGTATCGCAACTTTGAGTGGCAAACAGTGTGCGATGATAGCTGGGATCTCAACGAAGCAGATGTTGTGTGCAGAGCACTCGGATACGGATATGCTATTAGAGCGGTTGGCAGTGGACTGTTCGGGCAGGGAGTGGGCGGGCAGTGGGAAGCAAATTTCTACTGCTCCGGTAGCGAGAGTGACCTGGAGGATTGTTTGACCGGTTCATCACGCTGTTCACATAGTGAAGATGCTGGGGTAGTCTGCTCTGGTACAAGTAAGCATCTGCACACACATGTGTATGTACACACGCACACACACACACACACACAAACACATACAAACACACACACACACACACACACACACACACACACACACACAAACATACATACACACACACACACATACACACACACACACACACATACACACACATACACACGCAGAACTTGTCTAGCATGTACACAAGAGCCCACTTATAACAAAGATACTCTTCATATTGTCACAATGCTGAGAATTTCTATTTTTCCATCTATTTCTGTATGTTCACAGGCCTACAACAAGGATCACTCAGGCTTTATGGCAGCTCCACATCTAGCTTCTTCCTCTATGCCGGCCGTGTGGAGATCTATATCAGTGGAGGATGGGGAACGGTGTGTGATGACGGTTGGGGAAACAACGAGGCGAATGTGGCCTGCAAACAGATGGGGTTTGCAGGGGCCAGCGACAGTAACTGGGCCTACAGCAGTAGTGGATCAAGCTCTCAGACCATTTGGCTGGATAACGTTGAATGCACAGGAAACGAAACAAGGCTTATAAACTGTGTTCACCTCGGTCTGGGAGTTGAGAACTGTGGACACAGCGAAGATATAGGTGTTCAGTGCACTCGATTGACTGGAAGTGAGTTTTGTTTCGATCTGTCTTTTTTCTACAAGTACCACACAATCCAGACCCCTAAATTATGGGCACCTCTTTAATCTGGAAACATGCCACTGGAACCAAATGAGTCTGTATGCTTTGCCACGGCACATCTTCAAATGAGGACACCTTCATAATCAGGGTTAAAGCAGCACTACATCTTCCTCATTCCTAGGTGCCCGGAATGGAGGGGCTCCCCTGGAACCAGTTATAGGGTGATGTGTGTCTTTGTAATGTTGTGTTGTTTTGTGTTATCATTGCAGTAATCCCCTTATACTGTATACGCTTTAATTTTCGTGGGGTGTATATTTCAAGGATTTTAACTTTTAGCAATTTTGCATTTTTATATTCGCAGTCGGCCATGTTTTGCCATTGCAAAATAGCGTGATCTACCCTTCAGTTTTCGGCACTAGCATGATTCGTACTAAAAGAAGGCATGTTGGACCGACATCCCTTCAGATACCTGGGGAGATTACTGCATATCGGGTGTCAGGTAACATTATTTAGACTGGGTAGCCTTTAGCCAATGGCTATTCTCCATATGCACCTATGAATAGTGTTCGGTTTAGAGAGGTTTCCAGAATAGTGAGGTTCCACGTAAGTGTACAGTGCCTACTGTAAACGGACATTGAAGCACTTTCTGTTGGTAGGTTCCATACTACAGTACCACAGTGTAACCTCTCCAAACCAAACACCCTTGGGACCAAAGAAAAGGTTCAGTTTAGAGAAGTTTCCAGATTGGAGAGGTTCTATGTGTACAGTATACTGTATGTAGAGAGCAGGACTTGACAACACACCCACTCTAGAGAGGGTTCCAGATTACTTAAAGGGTTCGGTTTAGACAGGTTTTGCTATGCTGTAGCAAACAATACGAGTAAGGACACGCTATGCTGTGTTCTTATGCTGATAGTTGACTTCATCTGCTCCTGTTACAGGTACTGTACGTCCTGAAACTAATTCAGTCACAGTTCCAGTCACAAGCCCAGCACCATCATCAACCTCCTCTGTTGGTGGAATTGTTGGAGGCGTTGTTGCCATGGTTGTTCCTGCCGTTCTCGTGTTTGTCTGTGTTTGCACTGCTATAAGTTTCAGCAGACGACGGCGGAGGTGTAGATCAACTAGACATGTGCCAACAACCGCAGTAGTGCATGTGGCAGCAGCCAGCACTCAGCAGCAACAGGAAACAGCAGTTTCAGCTCCTCCCAACTATCAGCAGCAACCGGTGTATCCGGCTCAGGCAAACTACCAGCCAACAGTGCATCCCCCACCAGCTCCGGCAAACCACCCACAGCAGGCAGTTTACCCACCCCAGACTGGGTACCCACCCCAGACCGACTACCCACAGCAGACGACTTACCCACAGCAGACGACTTACCCACAGCAGACAGGGTACCCAGCCCAGCAGCAGACGGCTTACCCACAGCAGATGGCTTACCCACAGCAGACAGGATACCCAGCCCAGCCAGATTACCCACAGCAGACAGCATACCCACAGCAGACGGGGTACCCGGCCCAGTCTGACGACCCTCCGCCATATTCTCAGACTTTTCCTGACCACAGCAAACCTCCATACTGATGAATACCAATATATAATCATACTATATACTTAGTTTGTGGCACCTCCTGTATACCTATATACAGTGTGTGGTTCCCTATTGCATTTAACCATAATTATTAATTTTGTCTAGCTATAGACTCATGTATGTTCACCGTGATAATAATTATAGTACAATTATGCATGCAATATGTATTTCTGTAGTTTTCTGTACATTATATGATTATTATTGTACAGTTTATTGCTTACATTCAAGAATAATATTCATTATTGAGGAATTTGCAAGTTTATGTATACTATATACATTACATGCATGTAAATATGCATGTCTGTATTTTATACGTACAGACCCATATGTGAGACTAGTATACTATAATTATAATAATATATCATTTATTATATATATTACATGATATATGATCCCGTGCATGCACATGCATGCAGTGGACGTATACAGTAATCATATTGTTATACATTGTATATATTATATTGTTATGCATTGTATATATTATATTGTTATGCATTGTATATATTATATTGTTATGCATTGTATATATTATATTGTTATACATTGTATATATTATATTGTTATACATTGTATATATTATATTGTTATACATATTATTATGCAGTCAAAAAACCTCGTTATATTATATAGTGCATGAGTACATGTACACCTGTGGACATACCCTCCATGGCCAATTAATATAGCTACTCACTATATCAGTATAGTACTTGCTAACCATAATACGTACATATTATAGATTTATGCATGGGTTATATATCGAAGCTGCATGGCCAGGGTATCATAATACGCACATGCATGTATATCCTTGTATATACTTCCTGTATTACTCACTAACAGTGTGCATGCATGTTCTTACTACAACAATCTAGGTTTTATACTGTATATTAATTAATAATATATACTGAAGTACTATATAATACATAATATACTGCAATTTTAATTATATAATATTATATTGGTTTCACAAAACTTTAATTCTGCATGCATGGCCTGTATATATTCAGACCTACCGCATGTAGTGATGCACGCTATATGTCCTGCGTGCGTATATGTGCATGAATCTTCAAAAATTGTGCATGCATGATCATCAATAATTATTAACTGTACATGTGGCATATATTATAATAATAATAGTATAAATGATAGTATATTATTATTATTATGACAAGACTATTATTATAAGTGCACAATAGCATTCTTGCTACAGTCAGTCACTATGGTAACGGACATGAATACACATGAATGGCTTTGTCATCGGAAACCGAGACCATTCTGGTTCCTACAAGATTGACTGCTACATTCCACACCTGCGCTCAAAGAGAGAAACAGTACATACACCAGATCCACCCATGTTGACCTAGTAGTTAGTGAGTCATGTGTGCAAATGTAATTTAGTGCTGATATGTATTTTTCATGTATTTATTCATTTGTTCACATCTTTTCATATTTGTGTAATTTGGTCACATTTAATTTCTTTCATTGCGTATTCACCACATCCACCCATTGGCAAGTACTCATGCAAGGTGTGTACTGAATGTATGACACAGTGTAGTGTAACCTCTGATAGTGGACTCTCCCAAATACAGTACACACTCCTGGATAGCACACACTCCTGGATAGTACGCACTCCTGGATAGTACGCACTCCTGGATAGTGCACACTCTTGGATAGTACACACTCCTGGATAGTACACACTCCTGGATAGTACACACTCCTGGAAAGTACACACTCCTGGGTAGTACACACTCCTGGATAGTACACACTCCTGGATAGTACACACTCCTGGATAGTACACACTCCTGGATATAGTACACACTCCTGGATAGTACACACTCCTGCATAGTACATACTTCTGGATAGTACACACTCCTGGGTGTATGTGTATATGTGTGTGTGTGTGTGTGTGTGTGTGTGTGTGTGTGTGTGTGTGTGTGTGTGTGTGTATGTGTGTGTGTGTGTGTGTGTGTGTGTGTGTGTGTGTGTGTGTGTGTGTGAGTGTGTGTGTGTGTGTGTTTGTGCGTGTGTGCGTGCATGTATAATGTGTGTGCGTGTGCATGCGTGTGTGTGTGTGTGTGTGTGTGTGTGTGTGTGTGTGTGTGTGTGTGTGTGTGTGTGTGTGTGTGTGTGTGTGTGTGTGTGGTGTGTGTGTGTGTGTGTGTGTGTGTGTGTGTGTGTGTGTGTGTGTGTGTGTGTGTGTGTGTGTGTGTATGCTAGCCCCCATGCACTGCATGTGTATTTTCAATATCTTTTTCACCTGATCAGAGTGATCCTTTGCCGTGTAAAGGCACTCCCGTGAACCCGATTCCCACACTTTCACTGTTTTGTCACTGGAGCTGTGGCGAAAACTCACAAGAATTTACACATCCTCC
>CAUJGJ010000069.1:1135700-1148200 GCA_963170055.1 Halisarca cf. caerulea | reverse complement strand
GGAGTGGTAACAGCAGTGGGTGGGTGCGTGTGGACACTGGGATTAGCAGCAACTGTTAGTGATGAGTTGCACAGACCTAGCCTTGAATCAACAACCCGACTTGGACTGTACTTGTTCCAGGTCAGCTACTTGGGGAGATCTCTAGCATTGGCGAATCTATCTGCAGTTGTCTTCATCATAATCAGGCGTGGGTCGAAGAAGATAAGGTCAAAATACCTCATAGTCGGCATTGCAGTACAATGGCTTGTGCTGATGGTAATACTGATTGTCCGCTTACCCAATGAGACCCTCGATCCGCCGGTATATGCTGATGTGTACTGTACGGATAAGTGAGGTCTGACCGTATATGTAGCATTTATTGCTTGTTTTGGTCTCAGCTTGTACCACACACCATGCTGATGTGGTTCCCTCCTTTGTGAAATAATAATAAAATAGAACACAATACAATATTATAATATAATAATATAATTCAATATATTACAATACAATTAATACAGATTTGCATGCGTAATTATTGCCTACTCAGTCAACCATGTACGTAGAGGTAAAATAACTCCATACAGTGACCACTCATTAATCCACCATCGTTTTATCTGCCCAACCCTTTTATATACCATCAATCATGTGCATGAATTGATTGAAAAGGCTACACATTGATTTGGATAATCTGCCAAACTCATTAATCTTCCTAATACTTCAAAAAATTGAGGTTGATTAACAAGAATTCATCATATTTTACAAAAATACATTTGCATAATTATTATCAACAAATTGTTACAAACATATACAGTAGTGTGACGATATTGAATACATTGAATAATTGACAGTAAATTGACAATATTCATTAGTCCGAGCATAGACGTATATCTTCTATACATTGTCAACAATTAGAACCAAGCATTATGTTCTGGAGTCTACAGCCTCCACAGTAATCTTGGTTTGTGTACAGCAACACATACTAAACAAGACATCTCGCAAAGTGATAGGAATTGTCTTGAACAGACACATGAGGATGACGGGAGCAGGAATGGTTACCGAGAAAAGAACGAAATAAATCCCGGCATCGACCAACAGAGAGAACATGTCATTTCTGGTGTCTGGTTCCACTGCAGTGATTATCACTGAAAAGAGAACAACAGAGCTGCTGAAAATGTTCACAATAAACATTCCAAGTAGGAATCTTCCCAGAGCCTTGCTAGTCTCCTTCTTCCCAGAAAGTACATGTTTCTTCGTGTACCTGAATATGCCTACAACCACGGCAACAATAACAATCTTTGTTGGGATTTCAACAAGTGAGACAACTAATCCAGGAAAGAATTTTCCAAAGCCCTTAAGTCCTGCTTTGAAGTAGTACTTATCCAATGGTATGGGCTCCTCCCACAGAACGTTAAATGTCATTGGAAGCAGAAGTAGAAATGGTAAAATCCACAACACAATGGTTATTACGGTTACTGCTATGGCAGAAAGGTTCTTCTCACTATATTTGACCATTCTGTAAACCACTATCGACAGAACAAGAATGGAGAGGGATCGCTGAAGTCCTGAAACAGTGATAATGTAGCTGGATGCTATGTTTGATCCCTGCTGGGTCGATAGGTCGATCAACATCAAAGGGAAAGCAGCATGTGAGAGCCCATACACAGACATACTCACACCAGAAAGTACTCCACCCAACAGCACAGAAATCATGGGGGCTTTCATAACCAGCTTCAGATTACCATCCAGAGCTACCCCAACACCAGTGATGGTACACACAGCAAACACAGGTACAACAAAGAGGAGAAAAAGGACAACTTGGGTGGCAGCATACTCCTCCACTTCTAAACTGGTGAAATTACGAGACTGGTCAGTCAAAGTGCAATTGTCAAACAACAGCTGCAAGTGATTCTGATCCGTACAATTGGCCATCGAAGCTGCAGTATATAGCACTAAGTAGGCACCCCTCCTGGACAATATCCTTCACAGAAAATGCATTTGCTGCTTCTTGTACAAACTTTCTATTTTACAGATGGTGTGCTGTGTTACTGAATAGCTTAAGCTACTGATTTATAGGTATCCACATGCAGTATATACTAGTATTTATATGTACATATATGTACAGCATATAAACTGTTATTTGTATGTGCATGTACAGTATAATTTGTGACATTATGCAATACAAACACTACTGTTGTACTTAACTAATATTGTACTTAGTCTACAACTATATATCTAAGACTTGTACTTAACTATAATCACACAGTCTTATATAGTCATTTTAAGACATGCTCGCTATTCAATGTACAGGCTGTGTGAACCTCATGAAAGGGGCCCGTAAATAGTGCTACAGAGGTGCAGTAGTTTTCAGATAAAGCTGTATACATTAACACTTTAACACTTTAAACCTGTCAGTGTCTAATACACAAGTCAACTTGATGCGATTATGCATCTATGTATAAAAGATGCCACAGTGACACATATAGTAAAACACATGGTTTCATGTACGGTATATACAGTAAATAAATGCATGGTATATGAAATACAATACACTTATTGAAAGATATAACAGCTGATTATCCAAAAAGTATATGAGATACCCTAAATTGAGAAATTTTCGCAACCAATAATAATCTAGTGTTTTTCGCGAATTGAATCCACTCGCGAATATTTCTGCACAAGTTCCAATTTGAAAGTATAGATATATAGGCAATCTATGGTGAGACTTATGAAATTTTTATTTACGAACTTTTCTGCCTACCAGATTTGACCCCAATTCGTGAAATTTAATGTTTGCGAATATTGGTTTGTACATTGGTTTGAATTTTTCATGCATCCATAAGCCCTTCAATGAGTCCACTTGCATGGGCAGTGATACTACTGGTAGGTACAATCACTGTCACACACACACACACACACACACACACACACACACACACACACACACACACACACACACACACACACCACACGCATCCCAGGCATCTTGCAAAACAAAACCTGATAATGCGTAATTACACTCAACACAATCAACAAAGGGAATGAAGTTTACACCTTTGCCATACACACATCACACCTCAGTATAACAGAGTCTGTGTAGCCCATGTGCATCAGTAGGGGCTACCGGAAGGAATAGGTGGATATCTAAGAATAGATGACTTAATTCTGTTGCAATCTTTTTCCAGAAGAAAGGGGTTAAAGAAGAAATAGTCAGAAAGCACATGTAGGAGAACTATTTCTGCTGCCTATTTAAATCTGAAGAAGAAATGGAGTACCCTACCCTTGGATACAGCAACTACACGCACAACAATGCAACTCTGTCTATACTTGGTGTCAAAGGTCACATAGTGCTCAATGTTGTCACTTTACTCGTCTTCTACCTTCCGATTTTGGTTCTCAATGGGTGGACTATACCGGCTGTGATTCTGGAAAAATCCACCAAACTTGCTGTTCGTGTGTCCGTGGTGAATGTACTGTTTGGAGGAGTGGTAACAGCAGTGGGTGGGTGCGTGTGGACACTGGGATTAGCAGCAACCATTGGTGACACATCGAGGAGACCTGCTCTCGAATTTACAACCCGACTTGGACTGTATTTGTTCCAGGTCAGCTACTTGGGGAGATCTCTAGCATTGATGAATCTATCTGCAGTTGTCTCCATCGTAATCAGGCGTGGGTCGAAGAAGATAAGGTCAAAATACGTCATAGTCGGCATTGCAGTACAATGGCTTGTGCTGATGGTAATACTGATTGTCCGCTTACCCAATGAGACCCTCGATCCGCCGGTATATGCTGATGTATACTATTATCTACCATACATGAAGTGGTACGGGAGGGCAATACAACTGGTGGTTGGGATAATAGTAGAAGTAGCCGCAAAGATTACTACGTTCACATTTGCGATTTTAGCGTTTCGCCACGTCAGGAGCAACTCAAAGTTCATTGAGGAGAGCAGTAATGGACCTAACAAAGCAATGTTGAGGTTTCTCCTCATCTTTGTGTTCACCAACATTGTGACATCTTTCCTCAGTCTTACTTCCATGGTAGGAGCAGCTTACGCACCAGACGAATCATTTCCAGTGAACACTCTACTGGCATCAGCCTACATTGTCAATGCATTGACAGCTACAGCCACCATCTTTGTCAATGTCATGGTGATGGTTCAGTTCAAATCGACTACACAACTTCTCCTTCGGTTCTTCTGCTGTGGTTGTCAGGTCAAGGGGACAACGAAGAAGTATGCAAGTACGCCAACCCTTACGTCTTCAAGTTGGTAGTGAGAGCCACAACACAACTGGAGCTAGAATACAGAAAATAAACTGTCTTATTGTTCTCTATGTACTACAGATTGCACTTGAAATTTATTGTGATTACGTACTGAAATTTAAGTGTTACTCTTATCACTGTGCATGTACAGTGAGACCTCACTTATCCACACCTCAGACATCCAGCTCCCTCACCTTCCGCAGTAGTTTTCATTGGAATGAATCTGCAATAATTATTATAATCCTACTGTACACTATACTACTGCTCCCTCATTCATCAAGTTCCCCCACTTCAACTGCACACACTTTCATCCAGAACAGATGTGTGTGGACAAGTGAGGTCTGTGTGTAGTATATGCATTGTTTGTTTATGTCTCTGCTCACACCAGCACACCATTGATACAGTTCCCTCCTTTTAGAAATTATAATACATTCAATATAATATAAATACAACCATATTATATACAATATAATAGTAACAATAAAATATTATAATACAATGCAATATTATTCAATATATTACAATACATACAGATTTGCATGCACACATGCAATGATAATTGTTGCCTACTGAGTAATTCAGTCAACCATGTACAGGCACAAATAACACTATACAGTGACCACTCATTAATCCACCATCGCTTTATCTGCCCAACCCTTTCATCCACCATCAATTATGTGCATGAATTGTCAATGATTGAAAAGGCTACACATTGATTTGGATTATCTGCCAAACTCATTAATTTCCCAAATGTTTCAAAGCAAATTGAGGTGGATTAACGAGAATTCACATAATGTCATATTCTATACATCTGCTTAATTATTATCTACAACCACATAGCGGGACAAAATTGGACACATTGAATAATTGACAGTAAATTGACAATACTGACAAATGGAATATAGTCTGAGCACTATACGTACAGTATATTTGCTCTACATATTATCAAACAAGATGGAACTGAGCAATCTGTTTAGTAGTCTACGCAGCCTCAACGGTAATCTTGGTCTTTGTACAGCAACACACACTAACCAAGAGGTCTCGCAAAGTGATAGGAATTGTCTTGAACAGACACATGAGGATGACGGGAACTGGGACGGTCACCGAGAAAAGAACGAGGTGAATCCCAGCATTGGTTAACAGAGAAACCACTCCGCTGTTAGTGTGTGATTGCACAGCACTTATCACCACCGAAAAGAGAACAACGGAGCTGCTGAAAATGTTCACAATAAACATTCCAAGCAGGAATCTTCCCAGAGCCTTGCTAGTCTCCTTCTTCCCAGAAAGTACATGTTTCTTTGTGTATCTGAATACGCCTACAACCACGGCAACAATAACAATCTTTGTTGGGATTTCAACAAGAGTGACAACTAATCCAGGAAAGAATTTTCCAAAGCCCTTGAGTTTTGTGTTGTAGTAGTATATATCCGATGGTATGGGCTCGTCCCACAGAACATTGAACACCATTGGAAGCAGAAGTAGAAATGGTAAAATCCACAACACAATGGTTACTACGGTTACAGCTGTGACAGAAAGGTTCTTCTCACTATATTTGACCATTCTGTAAACCACTACCGACAGAACAAGAATGGAGAGGGATCGCTGAAGTCCTGAAACGGCAATGATGTAGCTGGACGCTATGTTTGATCCCTGCTGGGTCGATAGGTCGATCAACTTCAAAGGGAAAGCAGCATGTGAGAGCCCATACACAGACATACTCACACCAGAAAGTATTGCACCCAACAGCACAGAAATCATGGGGGCTTTCATAACCAGCTTCAGATTACCATCCAGAGCTACCACAACACCAGTGATGGTACACACAGCAAACACAGGTACAACAAAGAGGAGAAAAAGGACAACTTGGGTGACAACATACTCCTCCACTTCTAAGCTGGTGAGATTAAGTGACTGGTCAGTCGAAGTGCCATTGTCGAACACCTGCAAGTGATTCTGATCTATGCGATTTGCCATGAAAGCTGCAGTATATAGCACTAAGTAGGTACCCCTCCTGGACAATATCCTTCACGGAAAACACATTTGCTGCTTCTAAGACAAATTTTTCTCCTTGCAGACGCAGTACTGTGTGTACTTACTGCATTGCTCAAAACTACTGACTAAAAGGCACCCAATATGCAGTCCTATTTATACAGTGGGTATATATAATCTGTGCCATTATGTAATACAAATATATACTGTACTTAACAGTGTTGTATTAAGTTATTCATTCAGACGTGCACTCAGACGATTCAATCCACAGGCTGTGTGAAACTGATGAAAAGGGGCACGTAAATGGTGCTAGAGAGGTGTGGTAATGTCAAACAAAGCTGATTACATTAACACTCTAAACCTGTCAGTGTCTAATACACAAAAGTCAATGCAATTACAGTATGCATCTACATATAAAAGACACAAACACACACAGTAAACACATATGGTTTCATGTACGTATATACACAGTAAGACGAGTGAATGGTATATATATGAAGTACAATACACGTTTGGAAAGATAACAGCTTGTTATCGACTTAACAGAGCATACACAGTGGAACCTTGGCAATCCAACACTTTTACAATATGACATCTTTTGAGGCACATATTAGTAGTACCATAAATCATGCATGAAAAGATTGTGTGTAATAAGATTGCTGTGAAAATTCCTTTGCACAATGTTTTCATGACTCAATTATATAAGTTCTATAATATATTCTTACCATGGAAACTAATATAAATTCGCAAAATTTTAAGAACAATATGTTGTGAATAGCATCAACCGCAATCTATTACATGTGGACCTATGGCACCTAGGAAGCTTTAAGTCATTCATTCAGACATGCTCTCAGACTATTCAATGCACAGGCCGTGTGAATTTGATAAAAAGGAGGAGCTTGCAAATGGTGCTACAGAGGTGCAGCAATAATTTCAGACAAAGCTGAATACATTAACACTCTAAAACCTGTCTAATACACACATGTCAATGCAATTATGCATCTACATATGAAAGACACACACACACACACACACACACACACACACACACACACACACACACACACACACACACACACACACACACACATACAGTAAACACATGGTTTCATGCACAGCAAATGAATGGTGCAAAAATACAATTCACATTTTGAAAGACAACAGTTTATTGTCTAACAGAGTAAAATAATGAGATACATAACAGAGATAGGTATACAGCGGCCACTGGAAAAGGTCGCGTAGTTGGCAAATTCCTACAGTACATCCCACATGTATGGTGTATACATCTGCTGTGGGATGCAGGAATCGGCACAGTCCACTCAGTCCAACTAATGTCTGTCGAGCCCTATACCTGTCTAGTGTTAAGTATGTAGATCCATTTGTCTATCTATAGCCTCATGTACGTATATATAGCCCTTTGCCCTTTGCCTGGCTACAGCAATGCAAATGCAATGCAATTATGCATCTACATATGAAAGACACACACACACACACACACACACACACACACACACACACACACACACACACACACACACACACACACACACACACACATACAGTAAACACATGGTTTCATGCACAGCAAATGAATGGTGCAAAAATACAATTCACATTTTGAAAGACAACAGTTTATTGTCTAACAGAGTAAAATAATGAGATACATAACAGAGATAGGTATACAGCGGCCACTGGAAAAGGTCGCGTAGTTGGCAAATTCCTACAGTACATCCCACATGTATGGTGTATACATCTGCTGTGGGATGCGGGAATCGGCACAGTCCACTCAGTCCAACTAATGTCTGTCGAGCCCTATACCTGTCTAGTGTTAAGTATGTAGATCCATTTGTCTATCTATAGCCTCATGTACGTATATATAGCCCTTTGCCCTTTGCCTGGCTACAGCTAACTCTTGTTTCTAGCACTTATGGAGGATTCTTTGTAAGAATAAGACCTTTTGCAAGGTCCTGTGTAAAAATCTCACCGTTTTACTGTAGTATTTTTAAAATATTATGTTTTTATACAACCTTTACGAATCAACTCATTGACAAGCCATAATGCTTAGTACACAGGGCTGGTGAGCCACTAGGGCAGGTAGGCCAATGGCCCTACCACTTTCCTTACCAAACCTCAAGACCAAAAACATGTTGTCAGTTAGAGCTTCATAGACTACTGTCATGAATGGAGGATATTGTAACCATAAACCAGTGTTGAGATGCCCCGCCACTGATCAATGGATAGCAGCCAGGCCTGGTACATTTCAGTGGCAAACTGCATGCATGACTGTAAAATCTCCCACTCCGCATGTTATGTTGTCTTATGTCGATATTATGCACATACATTGGATAAATCCAGTTTGAGAATGCTTCTGTGATGCAAACCAATCACAAATATTTGATGCAAGCACTGAATGTGTGTACATGTTTCCCTTGTCTGCTTACGGAGTCTGTGGCAGCACTAGCTGTGTACAGTCCGGGTATTAGACTGAATACAATGAAAGGGCTACACCTGCGTACTCCAGACAAAGAAAACACCTTATAGGTGTGAAAAGACTACGTGAACTGGGCACCTATTTGTAGCAATGCTATTTACCACAAAGCCTATTCATAAATTTTGTAGTGTGTGTGTAAGTACCACTTGTAAAGGATATTCCAATGGACACAACTTCTATTGTGTCACATGGAACAGATGTTGCAACGGCATGCCTTCAATCGGTCTAAAAAGTAACCTAATATAGACGTCCAGACGTGCTCATGCAGGCCAGCATGTAGAACTTTGAAAGGAAAGCACATAATACTATGTACATATTAGATTTGCAACCTTGAGCTAAATTGGGACGAGTATCAAAAGCACAAACTTCTCCCCAGAATACAGCAATATGTCAACATGTGAGGAAAATACAGTGAAAGAAACCTCTGTAATCCGACACCCAATGGGGATTAGACTGGCGTAAACCAGACTACTAACCTCACTTCTATTTTTGTATGCTGACATCAGCTGTCAGCCGGGGGAGGGGGTAAGATTTAGCATCTGTTAATATGGCGGCTGCATTTACATACCTATAAGATGGTCAGATCAGAGAGAGTGTTGGATTATAGAGGCGTTGGATTACAGAGGTTTCTCTGTATGTACGTACACAATGATATTGCATTAGTCAGCCAACAGGGGAGACGGGTCAAACTGGCTTGCTCCCAACCCACCCACATACAACGAAGTTCAGTAATGTATCACATATGTTAAAAATTCCTTGGATAATGCATATAATATGTAAAAGCATATTCTTCACAAGTGAGTGACTTGGTTGCCTCATACAGTAAATACAACATCATCAAATAATCTCTTAAATTAAAAGCACATCACTCCTGAATTAAAACTTATTATCAAGCACTGTTTGATCTGCTACTGCAGGAATGTACGTGTATAAATCCTAAGATGGGAATCTGATAGTGAGAACTAATCTTGTGGGTCCCGTACACTGCATGTATATACGTATGTACATACAAGCATGAGCTCATGATTAACCATGGTCACACTGTGACTACGTGAAGGAGTCATACACGAGGTATTACTCACATCGCCCTTCTTTCTTCTCAATGTCAACGGAGATCACGCCAAGTTTATGTCCTTCAAACTGCCACTTCAGGTCCAAGCTTTCTTTCTCATTATCCCTATAATCAGCACATACACATGCAACTACACAAGTAAAACTTTATGCGAAGTGCACTATTATCATGACAAACAGCATATTGTCAAACACAAGTTGGCTTCCAGCCCCCCCCTCCCCCATCCCCCCATTATCCCTAATGAATGCATTCATCTGTCAATGATTTACCTGAATACCTCATCTATTTGACCCTCTGCTTACATTGCATAGCATAACATTAGGAATGTGATATCTTCAAAAGGAAGTGCTTTTAAGAAGCCCAAAATGAGTCCTCCAATGTACACATAAAGGGAGCTTCCAACCTTAAGTTGTGGCTGTATAGTACATACAGTGTTCCCTCAGGCAAAAATTAAAGGGGGGGGGGGGTATGGTGGTTAGCACTGCTGGGTGCCTTGCTTTCTAGCTTTCTTGGCTGAAAACTCAGCTTTTTTCACAATTAGAGGTGGGTATGTGCTTGGAATGAACAACTATATTGAACATATTGTACGGTTACTATCAGTGACCATATGTTTATTATTAGAAGTGAGTTGTTTCTGGCTTTTTGTCAAGCTTTTAGTGTACTACATTAAAGTTGAAAGTTTTGCTATCCAAGATTATAGGGGGCCACAGCGCCCCCCCCCCCCCCCCCCTACCCCTCTTCAGGGGAAACACTGGTACATACATGTTCTACAAAGCAGCTGATCTCCACATGTACACAGTGTTAATCTATTAATACATACATATGTACATGTAAGTATACACAATATATGTACATGTACTAAAGGTGGACTTCAGACAAAAGTATGAAATGGTATGTGCATGTCAGCAAATTCATGCAGTTTACAGTATCTAATTGCCATTAAAAATTACACTGCGCACCTCATACAAGCCAATACAATAGTTCACACAGCACATACAGTGAAATCTCACTCAATGCGACTTCAAAAGTGTCAGATTAGGAGGTTGTCGGATTACAGAGTGACTCTTACCATACTTTAATATGGTGATTGTACCTCATAAGATGGTCAGATTAGAGAGAATGTCGGACTATAGAGGTTTCACTGTACATACGTACATATGTTTGGTTGCAACTCACCAGATCCAAGCTTTCACCACACTGTCCACAGATCCTGTTACGATGACATCATTTCCTGTGTTGATGTTACGAGCCCAGGACACGCCCCATATCCCATCACTGTGGGCTGAATAATTCAAACAAACATGCATACCAATACTAACATATTGAGGTGTAATGTTCACAGAAGAACCAGAACATAGTAGGTCCTCCATTCCCCCCCCCCCCCCCACACACACACCGCCCAATTTAATAAATATTTTTACAACACACACTGGGGATTGTATTAAAACTGTAGTCGACTCCACAACAGATTATACCAAAGCATCTGTACCCGACCATATGTGCTATATACACGTTACACATTTTAAAGCTGCTGCAGTTGTTTGCTGTAAATGTAATGCTGCAAGAAAGTTGCAAACCCATTGGAACCATACTCCCGCAATGAAGGCACCGGCATCACTGGCAAGCAGAATTCTGCCGAGTATCAGCCAATGTGGTCTGATAGCCTTCCTCTACTAAAGCATGCATGTGATAATTACTAGTTATTTAGACTTGTATGATAAGAACATAGATGTTAAAACATGTTTTAGTACGTATCTATGATAAGATTACATAAGACCCTATGTTCCAACAAGGGCTTGCGTTGGAGTATCTTCGCTTACCTTGTTCTTTCTTGCAAAGAGTGGTATACTGGGAAAGAGAGCATGAGTGCAATGACAGTTGAGCTTTGGCAAAGAAATGAATGAAAACCAAAGATATTAGACTCACCATGTTACTGGAGTTGTGCAAGTATAATAGGACTTCGGTGCACTCTGATAGCTTGTTACGTACGTCTAGGACAGTTTATTCAAACTAAGATCTAAACGACAACTTCAGCTCCACTGTTATCCCGCGCCATATTGATCAATAACTAAGTCTAGCGAGTCAGACTCTACTCTATCCGCCATCTTCACAGGCGACACGGAAAATTACGCAATAGACTACTTATGCAAAATGATAAATGGCCGCTTGTTATCGGTGATGTTGCTTTGGATATGGCAGAAAGTAGCTTGAAAGAAGAAGGGACAAGTAAGAAAAATGAAAGCCTAGAGGATCTAAAGTCTCATACATTCACAGACGAAGAGTACCAAGCTGAAAGAGACCATTTCTTAAAGGTTACGAACGCCTTTTTGTACTACAGGTAGGCCCCGATTGCAGTGCTTCGATGTGTGTGTGTGTGTGTGTGTGTGTGTATGTGTGTGTGTGTGTGTGTGTGTGTGTGTGTGTGTGTGTGTGTGTGTGTGTGTGTGTGTGTGTGTGTGTGTGTGTGTGTGTGTGTGTGTGTGTGTGTGTGTGTGTGTGTGTGTGTGTGTGTGTGTGTGTGTGTGTGTGTGTGTGTGTGTGTGTGTGTGTGTGTGTGTGTGTGTGTGTGTGTGTGTGTGTGTGTGTGTGTGTGTGTGTGTGTGTGTGTGTGTGTGTGTGTGTGTGTGTGTGTGTGCATAGATCGATCTATGGTATGTGTGTGTGTGTGTGTGTGTGTGCATAGATCGATCTATGGTATGTGTGTGTGTG
>CAUJGJ010000069.1:1123200-1125700 GCA_963170055.1 Halisarca cf. caerulea | reverse complement strand
ATATTATATGATCATTTCTTATTCTGTATGGTTCATACATGCAGGCAATGTATATAGAGAAGTTCACACATACATGCAAATTGTGTTTGATTGATTGATGTCTATATTATTATAATTATATTATATTATATATATATATATGTGTGTGTGTGTGTAAATGACCTGCATACAATTATAAGAAAAATGATATATATGTACCGCTATAAGTAAAATTCTGTTCGTCTAATTATAACAATTATGCATGATGATCTTGATGATAATGCATTATAAGATGAAAGATGCTACTGAATTCATTTGGTTGTGAGGTTCTCTTTGTGTTGGTCATAAAAGGTGCCCTTTGAGTTCCGTAAGTTGTGATGATGACATTATATTTCTGCACTTACGTATACGTACATGCAATAATATATTCTGAGGTGAAAGTGGACAAGAGGGGGACGGTTGTAATATACCAATCGCGGACAAAGCACCCTACGTACGGACCCACAACAACACTGGGCTATGAATGTGATTACGTGGTCAGAGGTTGAGCTCTATGAATACACTTGTCTCCCTCAACAAATCAATCTAGGAAAAGGCTTTTTCTAATTTACCGAATATCTGCATTTCAGCGTATCTACAGGTAACGTATTCAAAATCACATCGCTGATTTGAAATCTTTGCTTCACAGTCCAAGTTTGAAACTCCTTAGCTTTACTATATTCGCTTAGCAAGAAAAGAGAAAAGAAATGGCAGAAGTTAACGGCAAACCTCAGGATGTTGTTGAAGCCGAAGAAGAAGCGCTTCGCAAAGCTGCCCAAAAGGTGGTGGACGAAGCCATGGACGAAGAGAGAAAGAGAAGAGTGAGCGAGATGGACAAGGAAATATCGGACAAAACAAAGCTACAGACTCTCGACCGTTTGGTTGGCGTACAAGAGCAGCTTTTGAGACAAGCCAATTTGGCCAAGGTTAGTCTCTTAACTCTGTACCAAATGTAGCGCTTCTTCTATGTCTTGTTGCGTGTGCTTGAGACAAATAAACCTTATACTCCAGCGGCGTAGGCTGTAAAAGATCAGCTGTACGTGTACGTAGGTAGAGCTAATAAAGAAGCATGCATTCTTCGGTACATGCGTGCATGCTTTGCCGCTAAAGGTCAGTGGTTACGTTTGTGTAATCTGTGGTATATACACGTATGCAGTGACGAGGTTACACAAGGTCATCCACTCATTGCTTCCCCCCTTCCTGCAAGCTCCCATATTAGCACAACAGTGTGTGTTCATGTGACTGGTCACACCACACTCTGTAAGGAGTTGCTACTGGTCTTATCTTGCCTTGCAGGAAGGGAGATCTGACCTTTTGTGTGTGTGTTTGTGTGTGTGTGTGTGTGTGTGTGTGTGTGTGTGTGTGTGTGTGTGTGTGTGTGTGTGTGCATGTGTACATGCGTGCGTGTGTGTGTGCGTGCATGTATGCGTGTGTGTGTATTTATATAATATGTACTTATGTACACACCTACATCTTTGCATACGTGTTCATATGTACATGAAAATTATAGGTACATTCGATTTGGAATTGGATAATTCCATTTACTCGCATGCATGTGTAGTAGTACCCATTTTGAGATGCCAACTTCATGAAAGATTCCCTTCCTGCAAGACCAGCTTCGTCAATCAAAGATGTATATGTGCATATATGCCCCATGCCCCCCCCACTCACACCTGTCAGGGACCACCTCTTTTGAAAGACTACACCTTTCACATGTTCCTAAGGGTGGCCCCTCAAAAGTGGTACTTCTGTTTGTATGTACATACATCCACTGGGTACGTGTTTGTTATTGGTTAGAGTGCATTGCAAGTGTTTTCAGGAGTTGTTTTGTCAATCTTCTAATGCATTGTAACAGTTGTACATCTGAAGTTATACTAATACGTATGTACTGTATGTACTGTATGTAGTGTATGTACTGTATGTAGTGTACGTATGTACTGTATGTAGTGTACGTACGTACTGTATGTAGTGTACGTATGTACGTACTGCATGTAGTGTATGTAGTGTACGTATGTACTGTATGTAGTGTACGAACTTACTGTATGTCGTGTACGTATGTACGTACTGTATGTAGTGTATGTAGTGTACGTATGTACTGTATGTCACATACGTACATTTGTACACTACATACACATGTGTGTGCGTTACCAGTGTGTTTATAGGTACAGTGGGCTCTGGTTTATCTGACCACATCTGTTCCCCATAAATGTGTCGGATAAACCAGGTGTTGGATGAACCAGGTGTTGGGTAAATCAGGTGTTGGATAAACCAGGTGCTGGATAAACCAGGTGTTGGATTAACCAGGTGTTGGATAAACCAGGTGTTGGGTAAATCAGGTGTTGGATGAACCAGGTGTTGGATTAACCAGGTGTTGGATAAACCAGGTGTTGGGTAAATCAGGTGTTGGATGAACCAGGTGTTGGATTAACCAGGTGTTGGATAAACCAGGTGTTGGATGAACCAGGTGTTGGATGAACCAGGT
>CAUJGJ010000069.1:1113200-1118200 GCA_963170055.1 Halisarca cf. caerulea | reverse complement strand
GTATGTACCTATTTCACTAATGGACTGGGTGATACACATGGAAGCATTGTTTGCTCTGGTTGTCTATGTGGTACAGTGCGTACACTTGCATATGTATTAGTTCATGTGAGAAACTGCAAATCAAGCTCAGAGCTGTATAATGCATTTCATGTCAGAACTGAATTGTTCCCATTCCCAATTACTCTCATATTCCATTCCCAATTCTCTTTCCTTCCTTGCTCCAGCTGGCCAAAGGGGAAGAAGAGGAGCGCAAGCGAAGGATGGAAGAAGACAAAGAACTTTCCGATCAGAGAGCGAAATTGTACGACCAGGTCATCTCGGTTCAAGAAGAGTTGCTGCAGCAATTCAGAATAAAACTTGTGAGTTTCTTCACCTTTCAGAAAGGCCGGAATTCCTGCACAGATCTGTACTGAATTTTCACCCTACGTAGTTTTCTACCGACAGTAACAGGATGAAAACAACTTTGCTTAGACGTAGATGTTTCTGTAATTGGTACCCAGATATGCATAATATTACATACGTACACTGTGTCATGATGAGTGGGTGGATCAAAGAAAAAAGTGGTTTTCTAAACTTTGATGAAATATTCATGCAGCATGTATGTACATACATATGTGTAGTATTGTACTAAATAGTGTGTGCATTTATAAGCATATCTATGCATGTGTATAATACGTACGTATGTGTGTGTCTTTGTGTTACATGTACAGGCCAACTTGGAAATGAAGCATGAACAGCAGAGACAGGTGGCCATTGATTCCAAGGTCAAAATGCAGGAGGAACTCCTGACCGAAGTGTGTATGCGTGTTATACAGTAAAATATTAACACTGTGTGTCATGTGTATGATCTATGTGTATATGTATGTACGTACATATGTACAGTATATACGTATGTATGTACATACATATGTGCATATGTGTGTATGTATATACATATGTACTTATGTATGTATGTACGTATGTGTGTATGTATGTACGTATGTACATATACGTACATGTATGTATTTATGTACGTATGTGCGTGTATGTACAGTCACATGCATTCATACATATGTGTGTATGTACAGTATATGTACGTATGTATGTACATATGTGCATATGTATGTGCATGTATTATAACATTCATTCATATGTATGGATATGCACGCATACGTACATACGTATTTAATTGTTCAGTGAACTGTCAATCCAGTGTGCTAACATTTACATTCGATTATACATACGCATATATAGAGTGTGTTCACTGACTGCTTTTCATAGTGTATGCAAATACTTGTAATTTATTTAGAATTCGACATATTCGCTCTTGAGTGCTCTCGTAACATGTACTGCGTGCAATACCCATTCACTTGCTGTTATTATGTACGTAGCTAGTGTGTGTGAAAATATGTACACACACATGCACACACACACACACACACACACACACACACACACACACACACACACACACACACACACACACACACACACACACACACACACACACACTCACACACACACACACACACACACACACACACACACACACACACACACACACACACACACACACACACACACACACACACATGTACAGGTCTTGCAATCTTTCTTCTGTGCCCTTCCATCAGATTAACAAGAAGGAGGTAAAGAAGGCAGTGGCTGAAGAACAGGCCAGGCAGAGTGAGGAGCTCTCTCCTGAGGAGATACAAAGAAGAGTGGACATCTCCAACCATCTCACATCTGTTCACAAAGAACTTCTGTCAAAGAGGTCCCAAGTGAAGGTTAGAATGATTCTGCTTGTCTCTTTTGTACACTTGTGTGTCTCTGTGTGTGTGTGGGTACTGTGGAGTCCCTTTATAACAAATCTCAAGGGACACGGAGAATTCTTCACTATATCAGAAATTCACTAGCATCAGTTAAACTTTCATAGTAGAACGTTGGCTCAGATTGAAGAGGTTTCACTGTATACATACGTATGTGATGATCAGTGGACATAAGCAAGCCTGCAGGGCAGTATGTATGTACATATGTATGCAGGGTGGTATGTATGTACATATGTATGCAGGGTGGTATGTATGTACATACGTATGTATGCAGGGTGGTATGTATGTACGTATGTATGCAGGGTGGTATGTATGTACATATGTATGCAGGGTGGTATGTATGTACATATGTATGCAGGGTGGTATGTGCTTATATATGCAGGGTGGTATGTATGTATGTATGTATGCATGCAGGGCAGTATGTACGTATGTATGTAGGGTGGTATGTATGTACAGTATGTATGTATGCAGGGTAGTATGTATGTATGTATGTAGGGTGGTATGTATGTATGTAGGGTGGTATGTTATAGTTGTACCCCATTTAGGCATGGTACATGGGAAATAGACACTTGCATTGTAGACCACGAGGGCGGAGCCCGAGTGGTCTACGCAAGTGTCTATTTCCCATGTACCTTGCCTAAATGGGGTACAACTAACTTGTATCCCGTGGCAACGGAAATTGGCTTAAAATAATTGCTATTCGATAGTAGCTAGCTCGGCTGCCATCAGCTTGCATCTACGTATTTTTCAGGAGACAGCTGCTATCAGCGGACGGCTTCTTTTCAGCTAGTGGACGGCTATACTTTCAGCAAACAGCTACTTTCAGCGGACGGCTTTTTTTCAGTGACGGGTACTTTTAGCGAACGGCAATCTTTCAGCGGACGGCTACCTTCAGCGAACAGCTACTTTCAGTGGACGGCTTCTTTTCAGTGACGGGTACTTTTAGCGAACGGCAATCTTTCAGCGGACGGCTACCTTCAGCGAACAGCTACTTTCAGTGGACGGCTTCTTTTTAGTGGACGACTACTTTCAGTGAACGGCTTCTTTTCAGTGGACGGTTACTTTCAGCGAACAGTAATAATAAATTTCAGCGAGCAGCATCTTTCCAGTGTGCAAATTCAAATGGCAGAGCGTATTTCTTCAGAATCGCTAGACTGGTTCGTGTATGAACTAGAAAAGGAAGAAGAACAGTAGCTGTTTGCTGAAGGTATAGCCGTCCACTAGCTGAAAAGAAGCCGTCCGCTGAAAGCAGCTGTCTCCTGAAAAATACGTAGATGCAAGCTGATGGCAGCCGAGCTAGCTACTATCGAATAGCAATTAATTTAATTGGTGGCATGATTAATAGTTTAATTGGGGACATCCTGTGGTACATAGCTATGTACCCCTGTTTACAGGGGTACATGGGATATGTACTCACAGCGGTGCTTTTGAAGTTAATTGAAAACGCCCACGCATCGGGATACAAGTATGTATGTATGTATGCAGGGTAGTATGTATGTATGTATGCAGGGTGGTATGTACGTACGTATGTATGCAGGGTGGTATGTACGTATGTATGCAGGGTGGTATGTACGTACGTATGTATGCAGGGTGGTATGTATATGTATGTATGCAGGGTGGTATGTACGTATGTATGTATGCAGGGTGGTATGTATATGTATGTATGCAGGGTGGTATGTACGTGCGTATGTATGCAGGGTGGTATGTACGTACAGTACGTATGTATGCAGGGTGGTATGTACGTATGTATGCAGGGTGGTATGTATATGTATGTATGCAGGGTGGTATGTACGTATGTATGCAGGGTGGTATGTACGTATGTATGCAGGGTGGTATGTACGTATGTATGCAGGGTGGTATGTATGTACGTATGTATGCAGGGTGGTATGTATGTATGTATGCAGGGCAGTATGTACATATGTATGCAGGGTGGTATGTACGTATGTATGCAGGGTGGTATGTACGTATGTATGCAGGGTGGTATGTACGTATGTATGCAGGGTGGTATGTACGTATGTATGCAGGGTGGTATGTACGTACGTATGTATGCAGGGTGGTATGTACGTATGTACGTATGAATAAGGCGAACCTCTCTAATCAGGCACTCAATGGGGTTTGAAAAATGATCAGATCATGACGCGACTCTTGGCATACAGTGTAGCACTAAATTAGCTTAATTTTTGCGTTTTTCGAGGATGAGTTTGGAGTATGAAAACTTGCCGCCCCCGAAAATGGCTGTTTGGAAAGTATGTAGCAGCTGAAGGACAGACCCGCGAAAGTATCTTCCACGAATATTTCAAAAGTGGCCAACCACAAAAATTGAGTTCCTCACTAATTTAGCACTATATGGTACATATTTTCAATATGGCCACTGCACATACATACGTATCTGATGAGATGATCAATAAGATGGTACACTTCCTATATACGTAGGTATGTACATGTGTACATATGTACGTATGCTTGTGCTGTATGCCAAAATTTTACAAGAATTTGGCCGTTTTGCATTTGACATTTTTGTAGCTAACAGTTTCACCCTATACTTTTGCTCTCTCGCCATCTGTGTCTACCACAGCCAATCAACCCTGTTCTCACTCACGATGTACTGGAGGAGATAAAGATCCTGATGCAGGAACAACTGCAGAGAAAGGCCAACCAGAAACTGGCTGACGAGGCTATGGACGAGGAGCAGAAGAGGTTCGTGTGTACCTACGTACATATGTACGTATGTATGTACATGTACGTACGTATATATTTACATATGTATGTAAATATGTATGTATGTATGTATATATGTACATATGTACATGTGTAAGTAAGTAAGAACTTGTCCCTCTGATGATATGTTTGTATGAGTGTTTGTATGTATTTTCGTATACTGTATGATAATGTGATGTGTGAGTGTTTGTATGTATTTTCGTATACTGTGTGATAATGTGATGTGTGAGTGTTTGTATGTATTTTCATATACTGTATCTACTGTATCTATTCCGAAGGAATTAGCTACAATTCAACTTGATACTCAAATATGATTTTGCCCATGTTAGTTAGGTCCTCTCTGTTGTGATCATGCAGACGTGTGACTGAATCTACGGAGCCCAACAAAGATTTTGATGAGAAGAACACTCGAGTAAAGGAAGAACTGACCAGGAAAGGTGTGTGTGTGTGTGTGTGTGTGTGTGTGTGTGTGTG
>CAUJGJ010000069.1:1100700-1105700 GCA_963170055.1 Halisarca cf. caerulea | reverse complement strand
ACATGCACACACACACACACACACACACACACACACACACACACACACACACACATACACACACACACACACACACACACACACACACACACACACACATACGTACGCATACACATGCACACACACACACACACACACACACACACACACACACACACACACACACACACACACACACACACACACACACACACACACACACACACACACACACACACACAATGCACACACGCACATGCACACACACGCACACACACACACACACACACACACACACACACACACACACACACACACACACACACACACACACATTCGTATGTATATAGTACATTCCTCCCATTTCATTGTCAAACAGACTTGAAGAGGGCAATGAGGAGTCAGTGACCTTTCTACATGAGGAATTAGATGGTGGCCAGGCTACCAGGCATCTTCCTGGACGGCCCATACCATTTGCTAACCAAGGACTTTACAATGATGTAAGTATGCAAGGTGTCTGTGTGTGTTTGTGTGTCTGTGTGTCTGTGTGTGTGTGTGTGTGTGGGTGTGGGTGTGTGTTCTTGAGTGTGTGCATACATGCATTCATACATACATGCATGCATGCATGCATACGCATGTGTGTGTAGTGTGCGCACTTATGTACTGCTCAACGAATGTCCATGTTACCACTTGAACTTCAGTTTTAAATTTGAAAACTTGAATGTGGTTATTATTTCATTTGTTCAATTGGAGTGTCCACTATCGAAGACCTCACTGTATCAAGAGGGTATACGTACTTACGATTGGCTAACAGGGGCCACTACATGTATACACAGAGACAGATGTGATGAGTGCGTGCGTACTGTACGTATGTACTGTACATTCAGGTGTGTGTACTAAACCTGATACACCTTAGGCAGCAAGTCAGGGCTGCATTTATGTAGGAGGGTGAGGACAAGTGGTTGTCCCCCTTTCAATTATGTTCCCCCCCCCCATCTCCCATCAAACTGTGGGACCAATACAGTGGAGTCCCATTATAACAAATCCCAGGAGACACCGAAAATTCTTCACTACGTATATCAGAAATTCACCATAACCAGTTAAAATTTTATAGTAGAACGTTAACTAGACCACATGACTCTATTCACTTGGTGCAGAAATTCACTGTAAGAGTGTTCTTTATAGCCAGTTTCCACTGTGTATGCTACGTATGTATACCGTACCTACTATTGTTCTTGTGTCCTGCACTTTCAGGAAGAGATTGAGTCGATACAAGTTCAGCATTTCTCACAAGTGATGAAATATGAGAAACAGACATCATTAGCACCTTCTCTAACACCCTCACTGACGCCACAGGTGTGTGTGTGTGTGTGTGTGTGTGTGTGTGTGTGTGTTTCTCTCTCTCTCTCTGTGTGTGTGTGTGTTTGTATGTATGTGTGTGTGTGTGTGTGTGTGTGTGTGTGTGTGTGTGTGTGTGTGTGTGTGTGTGTGTGTGTGTGTGTGTGTGTGTGTGTGTGTGTATGTGTGTGTGTGTGTGTGTGTGTGTGTGTGTGTGTGTGTGTGTGTGCATGTATGTGTGACTGCATGTGTGTGTGTGTGTGTGTGTGTGTGTGTGTACATGTGCTTGCATACATACATGCATGTGTAGAACTAGGTGCAGACATACACTTTCTTTTATTTGTACGTATGTTTGTATTCACATACCCACATACATAGGTGTCAGGTAGTCCACTGAATGAAACCAGTAGTATTCAAGTCCGCAAGACCAGTCCTGCTCTCCGTGATGAATTCATCCACCTCAATGTCACTGTAGTAAGTTGAAGTACATACTTGTGTGCGCGCTACAGTACATTCCATGTGTTGTGTGAAAATGTGTGTACAGATCTGTGTACATATAATGTCATACGCACATATACAATGAGCCCAAGCATCATATCACATTGTATCCTGGTGTGTGTGTGTGTGTGGGGGGGGGGGGGGGGGATTATGAGTGGATCAAAGTGTGTTGACATTTGTGATGTAGCACAGGTCACTGATATACGCACACTTCCTAATTGACATCAATTGGTATCAATTGATATCAATTGGTAGGGTAAGTGGCTAAAAGTGATCAACTCTAGATGAGGCTGTACACACCAACAGTCAACAGTGAATGGTTGCCAGGATACAAATTAGTTATATCCTGTCCAGGTGTGCTGTAACAGAAAATACAGTGCTGATGACCTCGGGCTTCGCCCTCAGTCAATCTGCACTGTATTTCTGCTGCAACATACCTGGACAGGATATATAACTAATACTTATGTGCTTGAATTTTCGTGAGGTGAAGCTTTGGCATATATTGGATTTTAACGATTTTCGCATTTTTATGTTTGCGGACTGCCATGTTTTACCATTGCACAAGAGCCCAAACTAAATTTTCATGGGTATGAATTTTCCAAGATGGCTTCCAATCTGTGAAAACCATGAATATACTGTAAAACTACGCGAGGATGTGTGCATGCTACATTTTATGTTTTGTGTGAATACATGCATACATACTTGTGTACATGTGTATGTGCGTATGTCTGTACATATTCTGTGGACACATACAAATGTATTTGTGTACATGCATACATACCCATGTATGTATACATGTATCAATACACACACACACACACACACACGTGTGTGTGTGTGTGTGTGTGTGTGCGTAAATATATATGTACATACATACATATTCACGAACATATTACTATTCTAGCGTGTTTTACGTATATATGTATGTGTGCTACATTATGTTTACATGCATATGTATGTGTGTGCATGCGTATGTGTACGTGTGTGCATGGATAATGTACATACTTGTTGTATCCCAATGTACTGACGTTATCTATCACCATCAAACATGCACGCCACTGTGAGTACATACATACGTATGCCGTGTGCATCACTGTCCTTAACCTTGTACCAAGGGATGTCTGCTGAGTAGTGCTATGTGTGGCTTCACCCCACTAATTTGTGGGAAACTTAATTTTTGTTGTTGGTTATACTCCATTAGTTGTAGAGGCATGCTACACAGGAAACAGACGCCAGTCACTTGAGTAGACCCCTCCTGCTTCACACTTTTGCAAGGTTCTGCCCTGGTATTCTGTCAGGGTGGTAAAACAAGTCAATCTATTCACAGCTAACACATATTTGAAGGCCTACTTCCAAGTGTACCTTCCTACCAAAAGGCTTTTTTAAGGTAGTAAGACTAAACATGAGGCTAATGAAGTGTTTCAATCACAAAAAACAAGTTTGGAGAAAAGATTATTATTGTGATTTCAAATCCGCTGGTCTCTGACAAGTCAGAGGTGGTTGGCCGTGAATTTTGCTAGTCAGACCCGACCACCTCTGATCAGCGTAGGTGGAACCCTGTTTTCGGTCTACTTAGCAAGCTAGGGGGCCTCTGTATTTCCTGATGTACATGCCATGCCTGAATGGGATGCACCCAATACCTCTCCTGTTGTGTCTATGTGTGTGTACTTAGTTTATTGGTTCAGTAGTTTTTTGAGTGTTTGTATACACGGCACGCACACACGTGTAGGTGGTGCTCACTGATACTCTTCTCCCTGTCTCCCCTGTCTCCCACACACACACTCACACACATACGTGTAGGTGTTGTTCACTGATACTCTTCTCCCTGTCTCCCCTGTCTCCCACACACACACACTCACACACATACGTGTAGGTGTTGTTCACTGATACTCTTCTCCCTGTCTCCCCTGTCTCCCACACACACACTCACACACATACGTGTAGGTGTTGTTCACTGATATTCTTCTCCCTGTCTCCCCTGTCTCCCACACACACACTCACACACATACGTGTAGGTGTTGTTCACTGATATTCTTCTCCCTGTCTCCCCTGTCTCCCACACACACACTCACACACATACTTGTAGGTGTTGTTCACTGATACTCTTCTCCCTGTCTCCCCTGTCTCCCACACACACACTCACACACATACGTGTAGGTGTTGTTCACTGATATTCTTCTCCCTGTCTCCCCTGTCTCCCACACACACACTCACACACATACGTGTAGGTGTTGTTCACTGATACTCTTCTCCCTGTCTCCCCTGTCTCCCACACACACACTCACACACATACGTGTAGGTGTTGTTCACTGATATTCTTCTCCCTGTCTCCCCTGTCTCCCACACACACACTCACACACATACGTGTAGGTGTTGTTCACTGATATTCTTCTCCCTGTCTCCCCTGTATCCCACACACACACACACACACTCACGCACATGCATACACACAGAAGCCAGCATTTGCTTCCGAGTGTTCTCCCAACAACAACATTGGGCAATTCTTTGAGGAGTGTCGTAATCCTCCGTCTCTCGACATGTTCAGAAGCAGTAACATTGTAGACATCAACACAGCCTTGGTAAGACTACAAAAAATGTTCACTGTACAACGTACATACAGTACATATGCAGTACGACATACAGTACGTACGTACATATACACAGTCAGACCTCACTTGTCTGTACACATCCGCTCTGGATGAAATTGTGGATAAGGCGAGGGAACTGGATAAATGAGGGAGCAGTAGTATAGTTTACAGTAGGATTGCTCCTTGAGCCACCTCAGTGATACTGATACATCTCTGTATGAGCACCAACTGTTTACAAAGGCCACCATCACTTAGTCCCTTGCCTGGTTGTTATAGACAGGTTTTACTGTACAGTACGTATACATACGTAATCATACTATGGGATAGTGCGCCCTTTATTCAAAACCCTACCCATGTCCCAAGTATGTACAGACATACTTACGTATGTCTCCCTATCTGTCCTTTTGATGGTTCTTGAACACTTAATTTGATTTAGAGTGTTATTTCACATGTACCGTAAATGGTGCTAGTTGTCATAGTCAAAACAGTGCCCATCATGGAGACCTTCGGTGGCATTTGGGAGGACACACCCATTTTCAATCAGCCACGCCTGTGAATCAAGTATTGTCAGAAAGGCTCTGAAATGCATGGAATGCT
>CAUJGJ010000069.1:1083200-1095700 GCA_963170055.1 Halisarca cf. caerulea | reverse complement strand
ACACGGAATTACCTATAGTGTAGCAAGTGTCAGTATTGGATTAATGTGAATCTCTGGATCGTGCAAGTACCCTTGACTATAGCCAAGAGGCACTGTTATTACCAAGTTGTTGTTGTAGTCTTACATGCTCCATACACGTGTACCCAGCTAGTACTGTACATTAATTTTCGTACAAAGACCAGCTAGTGAAACAGTTATCCCAACATGTGTGTTGTTGTAGAAAGAGAGTGATGTTGTATATATATATACGTCAGGGTTTCTTTTAGGGGGGGGGCAGGGGTGGGCATTCGCCCCCCCTTGGAAATTTCTTGCCCCCCCTTGAAAATTTGTGATGGTAATATTTTATAAGTTGTAATGTTAATATTTTTGTATAAGTAGGATCATTACACCGATATCCATATATAAACACCTTGTCTATAGTTTCTGATCTTGACACTATCAGAATTCTCTCTGCTAGGATTGTGTAATTGCCTTATAAGTCATCCATTACAGGAAATTTTGTCGCTGTTTGTTCCCCTACACAGTAGCATGAGATAGAGATTAATTCCCTGTCATCTTAAAATTTGTGCCATATGGCGGTGACCATGTACGTACCACCGCTTATCACTTAAGGAAACTTGTATAGGTCGAAGATGTTGTCAGGTGGATTATGAAGAAAGCTCTCTGTATAACAGCTGTATTCTATTTAGTGGCTAAGACATGGGCTTGAGGGCTGTATAGCATATTAAATGCACTTGCCCTTGGGCACTGGGTACCGGAGGGTGAGTGTGTTTATCTGCCATACAGCCGGAGTGCCAATGTCTTAACCATTCAGGGTTCTATCTAATGGGGGAGGGATCGAAGCTTCCACCCCAAAACATCAAACTGCATATAGCACTAATTACTATAGAGAAGGCTCTACTTGAGTGTCAAAATCAACCTTCAATGGTCCAAAATGGCCTCAAATACTACCTTATATAACCTAAAAACTCAAATTTTCCCTGGGGGAGAATACCCCCACACCCCCCTAGTTACATCACTGCACTGCATGTGTTTGTAGACATCTAGGATGTCATGTATGTACACATCTACCTCCTTCCATTTCTTAGTTGAACATTTGTTATTGGCCCCATGATCATTATCCGGACAGGAAAAAAAACCTGCTACATACGTAGATACAAAAGATGCTATACATGACTGTCCATCACAGATAATATATATGTATGCTCTATATCACAGCATGCCTGCATATACCGTATATCCAGAAATATTGGTAACATTATTAGTTTGGCGGTTTGGCGGTCAGGATCAAAATCGCCAAATTTCTATCACCAGATTTACATAGACCTAATTACTATGCTTTGTCCTTGCTGTGCAGCCGCCAAATTTAATTTTCGCCTATATTAAATTACAGTCTGATCTTGCGCAAATCGCCAAATTTAATGATTGTCAATATTTTCGGATATACGGTAATCTGTAATGCTTTAGACTTGCCCCCCACATATTCTTCATGGCTAAATTTGCCCCCCCTTGACGCATTTCCTGGAAGAAACCCTGTACGTACTTCATTAAGCGGTTTGATTGCATAATGGAGTATGGTAGTACGCCATATGTAGGATTGACATTGAAAAACATGGCTGCCGTACATTAGCGCAAATTTGTTTTCGCCCAAAGACTAAAGTTATGGTGTATAAAATTCCTCTGCTGTAACACCACACACACGTGGAGAATGTAAAGTGTTGAAAATAGCTTTTGGACGCGGAATATAAACCCTCACTTGATGCCCCTGACCTTCACTGTTAGCATGCATGCACCACGTCGAAAAGGTCAGCTATCAATTGGATTCGCCCTTAGGTTAAAAATGCGGACTTCAGTGCTGCATAATTGTTAGATGTTTCATTGTGTTTTGCCTACATGGCTGGAAGTATAATAATAACCGTATGGCGCTAAAATTTCGAGGAGTTCAATTTTCATGGTTGCATGGCCACTTTTGAGCTATTTACGGAAATAACTTTCACGGGTCTGTCTGATCGTTCAGCTGCTACCAATCAAACAGTGCACCAATTTTCGCTGTGTGTAGTTTTGTTCTCCAGTGCTCATCCTTGAAAAACATGCACGAAAGTTAAGCTCCTCGAAAATGTAGTGCTATACATTGTGTGTGTACAGGGGCATAGAAATGCTCACACAAGTGAGGGGGCGTAAGGTTTAATATGGAGCCTACGACAACAACATATAGACAAATGTATGATATTTGGCCCATACTTGCTGAAAGTGAGGGAACGGGGCCCCCTTGTCCCCCCGGTTCCTTTGGCTATGATGTATGCATTCCTCCACCTTCCTTGTTTGCCTGTGTGATTCAATGCACTCAGCACTAAATGGATTACAATCACTGTCATGTTTGAATATGTGATGGCAGACGTTTTCACAACAAGTGATTTGGGGTTCACCAGCAGCAACACGTCAGGTAGAGACAGGTGGTCGTGTTAATACTTCCATATACGAGTAGAGGTCTGTCTGAGACCTCAGGGGAAGTTGTTTACGCCAAAGCCTCCTTATTTCGTTTGCAATGTAATATCATCTCTCCAATTAAATCAGACTAACAAACTCAGACATTATTGTCAAATTTGGAAGGGAGGTCCATCGAAGCCCTAATAGATGACATATTTTCATACCAAGCTCATTAATTCGGCTTTTGTGTTGGCTTGATAGCTTCTTGATATTAAAATTCTTCATGATCAGACGGCGTGTCTGGTGTGCCCCTCCCTGTGAATGTTTCCCCCCTGACGTGACCTTGTCACTGGTTCTTGGATCACACAGGCCGGGGGAATCCAGTTTCTCACGCAGTCAAGTGGGTGTTCTGTGTCCTTTGTATATGTGTACTGTCGTCACGCCTACGTATGTAAGGTCTGTCTATAGGTAGGGTTCATAGGACTGTGTACTTCCAGTAGTGTTATGTGATTGCTTTGTCTCCCTAGTACATTGTGACAGGTGTATATAATCTTTACCGAGGGTATCGGTATGACTGTGTGTACGGAGCTCCTAAAACAGTATAATATGTTTCACTTTGCTGTCAAGGCTTGTGTGTGTGTGTGTGTGTGTGTGTGTGTGTGTGTGTGTGTGTGTGTGTGTGTGTGTGTGTGTGCATGTGTGTGTGTGTGTGTGTGTGTGTGTGTGTGTGTGTGTGCGCGCATATGTGTGTGTGTATGTGTGTGTGTGTGTGTTTGCATGTGTGTGTGTGTGTGTGTGTGTGTGTGTGTACTGTGTGTGTATGTGTGTGTGTTTAATTGCTTGTTTGTGTGTGTGTGTGTATGTTTGCATAACAATAATATGTGTATATATGCCTATGCACTACACTTTCACTTAATCCACTGATCCGCCAGTTTGGTAAAGGTATTCTTCAGAATCCTGCTGCATGAATGCAGCCCCCCCCCTCTCCCCCTCTTGATCCTCACACCCACAGATTGCCCTAGCTGATGGAAATGAACAAGAGGTAGCAATTAACCCACTTTTGTGACCCTTTTGTGTTACAATGTTAACATCCTGTGACATCACTGACTGTGAACTATGATGTGGTGTGTGAGATCGCAGGGTTACTGCTGGGTGTGGTGCCCATTCAGATGGCACTGTTGACAGGAGATTCCTGCAGTGTTGCCCAGGGTTGTAGGAAGTTTGGCTGCAGTAGGGGCAGCTGGTTGTGTATGTGTGTGTGTGTGTGTGTGTGTGTGTGTGTGTGTGTGTGTGTGTGTGTGTGTGTGTGTGTGTGTGTGTGTGTTGTATGCATGTGTGCATGTGTGTGTGTGTGTGTGTGTGTGTGTGTGTGTGTGTGTGTATGTGTGCATGTGGGGTCCTACAGTAAGTGATGTGTATGCATACTTATATAATACATGCATACATGTGTGTACACACATATATACTTAGTGTAATGATATGAACATGCAGTACACACATGCACATACACACACACACACACACACACACACACACACACACACACACACACACACACACACACACACACACACACACACACACACATACACATGCACACACAAGCACACACACACACACACACACACACACACACACACACACACACACACACACACACACACACACACACACACACACACACACACACACACACACATGCACACACAAGCACACACATGCATGCACACATGTCATATATATATTATGTTCTTTTCTATGGGAATTGTCTATAAGTGAACACTTGGTCATGCGTGATTGCTCACATGCAGTCTGACACTTAAGATTTGGGTTGTCAGATCTGTCTCACATTAGCCCACTAAGTGGCTAAGTGAATGAATATAATATATATATATGCATACATCTGAATGTACAGATAAAGCTGACAAACAATGAAAGTACCATATAGCATCAGTTATAGAAAGAGATATATTTCCCAGTTGCTAATTTCGAGAAATTAAAACTTTGTACAGTTTTGTCATTGACAGACAGTGTAAATTTATATACAAGTCCAGATGTCACGTCATGCAAATGGATTTGAAACATTAATCTCATTTAATGCTTATGTAATAAGTAATCTGATCAATTATATCCATTACTCCCCTATTCGGCAGCGTAACAGTTTGTCATTCTCCCACATCTATAGCTACTGACACAACTAATTGAAGTATGTGTATATGCGTGTGTGTGTGTGTGTCTGGTGATACGTTTACTCCCTTCCAGACTACACACCTTCAAACTGCACACTTGAAACTGGGATGGTGTGGAAGCCATACTCAAATCACCTATTGCTCATTTTCTTTCATTGTTTTGGCTGCTCCAGTCACTATAAAAGGACTCCTATTGTGATTCCTGCATTGATAAAGCCAGCACCTCCTGATCGAAGGACATTATAATTGGTACACCTATTGCAGCTCACTCATTTGGCCTTACCTTGCCTCGATTTGTTTTCAGTCGAGAGAGAGGAGTACTTGTTAGAGACAGATCTTTGAAGACCTGGTGTAGACAAGGTTGCATTAATCTGCTGTTTAGACGATTGCATCTCTAGCAAACGTGCTCAAGACTTTCTGAGGATTGCAAAGGAATTGTTGCCTACAGCTTTACAGAATCTTGTGAGCAAAAATACAGTATAATATGTTGGTTTGTTTGGTTTTTGATATATAGGTGGATGGCATGCATGTTGCCAGTGTGTATGTGTGTTTTTGTGTGTGTGTGTGTGTGTGTGTGTGTGTGTGTGTGTGTGTGTGTATGTGTGTGTGTGTTAATTTGTGTATATGTGTGTGTGTGTGTGTGTGTGTGTGTGTGTGTGTGTGTGTGTGTGTGTGTGTATTTCTTCAGGTATAATTGTGTGTGTCTGTGGATAAGAGTATATATGGATGTGTGCATGCATCCACCGTCTTACTTTTAGCATAACATTAAAAGTGGGAGATAAACCATGCAAGTGTTCCACGAATCAGGTTAACTGTATGGGGATTCACAGCAGAGGGGTTGGGCTATAATGTGGTTTCAGATTAACCAGGTGTGATCGTACAAACATACTTTGTGTAGTCGTGTGTGGCTTCATTTAGTAATGGATGGGGAGTCAGGGGACACACACGCCTCCCACTCTTTTGGTAGAGTTTTGTCTGCCATTAGAACTGAAGGACATGTACACATATGCATATATGCACACTTGCAGCCTTTCAAAGCAAAGCTTGTTTTGTTTCACAAGGATTCAAATTTGCTCCCTCTCTGAATAGCTCCTGACGTAGAACTGTACATACAGTATAGCATGGAATATTTTATAGTAAATGGCACATGTAATAATAATATAATAAACCGCTTGTAGATATACAGTAATTTGGTCCCTCGATTTTCCTCAACAAATTCAATGTACTACAGAATATGATGAATTAGGTGTTCAAACATTAAAATTGCATTTTGTCTGAAATTATTTCCAAACCCAACTATTGTAATCCGCAATAAGTGTTCACCACTGTACAATGTATTGGTGTCATTATGTAAGCCCAAATCCCTATTCCGCCATTTTGTTTTTGCATCATCTCTGCATAATATGGAGTACTGCCCTGCTCCACAATACCGTGCTATGTTGCTGTATGAATTTCTCCCGTTGCCAGAGCTCCTTGGTCCAATGTGACTGTTTATATTGACATGTACACAGCATATGGTAGTATGCTGAGACTTGTCTATATGAGCCCCAAGGGCAAGTGTTTAATTGTATTACACATGGTCTCTGTAGACAGGTGGTCTCTGTAGACAGGTGGTCTCTGTAGACAGGTGGTCTCTGTAGACAGGTAGTCACTGTAGACAGGTGGTCTCTGTAGACAGGTGGTCTCTGTAGACAGGTAGTCACTGTAGACAGGTGGTCTCTGTAGACAGGTAGTCACTGTAGACAGGTGGTCTCTGTAGACAGGTGGTCTCTGTAGACAGGTGGTCTTCTTGCAATGCATGAGACAGTATAGTGCAGATATACATACATAGCCTATGACTAGCATGCAGTGGTCTGTGTAGACAGGTGTCCCTTCTATACAGGTGGTCCTTCTATACAGGTGGCCCTTATATACAGGTGTCCCTTCCATACAGGTGGTCCTTCTATACAGGTGGTCCTCCTATACAGGCGGTCCTCCTGTACAGGTGGTCCTTCTATACAGGTGGTCCTTCTATACAGGTGGTCCTTCTATACAGGTGGGCCTTCTGTACAGGTGGTCCTTCTATACAGGTGGTCTTTCTATACTGGTGGTCCTTCTATACAGGTGGTCCTTCTATACAGGTGGTCCTTCTGTACAGGTGGTCCTTCTATACAGGTGGTCCTTCTATACAGGTGGTCCTTCTGTACAGGTGGTCCTTCTATTCAGGTGGTCCTTCTATACAGGTGGTCCTTCTGTACAGGTGGTCCTTCTGTACAGGTGTTCCTTCTATGCAGGTGGTCCTTCTATGCAGGTGGTCTTTAGGACAATAATAATGCACTGTACTTATTTTAACAAGATATTGACAATTCAATGTTTATGACTGTCCTTCAGATTTTTGTCGTGTTGTGCGGTTCTGTGCTTTGTCATGCCTGGTTGGACAAAACCTATGGAGCTTCTACTCTTCATTGTGCTGTGGCTGTCTCTGAGCGAACAAAGCAATGGTAAGTGATGCTTGAAGTTGTTATAGGTGTGTTCTCCCTAATAGGGGCTTGTCACAGGATTGTGTGCATAACATTGACCAATCCCATTCTTTAGGTTAAGTGCACGTGTGTGTGTGTGTGTGTGTGTGTGTGTGTGTGTGTGTGTGTGTGTGTGTGTGTATTTGTGTGTGCATGTGTGAGTGTGTGCATGTGTGTGGATGTGTGGATGTATGTGTGTTGTGTATGTGAGTGTGTGCGCATGTGTGTGTGTCACTGTGTGTGTGTGTGTATGTGTGTGTGTGTGTGTGTGTGTGTGTGTGTGTGTGTGTGTGTGTGTGTACTTGTGTGTGCATGTGTGAGTGTGTGCTTGTGTGTGTATGTATTTACATATGTGTGTTGTGTATGTGAGTGTGTGCGCATGTGTGTGTGTGTGTGTGTGTGTGTGTGTGTGTGTGTGTGTGTGTGTATTTGTGTGTGCATGTGTGAGTGTGTGCATGTGTGTGTATGTGTTTACATATGTGTGTTGTGTATGTGAGTGTGTGTGCATGTGTATGTGTGTGTGTGTGTGTGTGTGTGTGTGTGTGTGTATGCTGTCCTTATGTCCACTATCAGAAATTTCACTGTATATACAGTATTATAAATTCAGTGCATAATATTTTACTACATATATGTACTTATTGCGTACATATTATATATAATATAGATTCTTATAATATGATTGTGCAGATTATTATATATAGTATCCTATGTTGTGTACAGGTTACATACAGTACATACTGTATATACATACTGTATGTGTCCATTCCTGCTTTAGGTGTGTGTTTGAGTATGCACAGTTCTGCTCCACCCCAGCCTTTGTGACTGTGTGTGTTGTGAGAGCCTGGGCAACTCCCAGCCAGTGGCTTACGCCGTGTCCACACACTCACACACACTAAACACACATGTACACACACACAAACATATTCACACACACATGCAAGCACACACACACTCTCTCTCACGTACACACACACACACTCTCTCTCTCTCTCTCTCTCTCTCTCACACACACACACACACACACACACACACACATATACACATACATGCCCACATCCACTATTCACCCAACCCACTATCATTGTGTAGAATCGGTCAATGTATACACCTTACCTTCACATCTCCTGTTTGTTCTTCCATTGAACCATATCAGAAATTATTCTGCATTCAGTTCGTCAATACCTAGTGTCCAATACTGCTTCACTATATCTCTCTAGCACCTAATCTCACTAAAAAGGACAATGGCTTCATATAAAGGGCAAATTTGGCACTATGTATGTTTTCCCATTGTCCTTTCCATGCAGTTAAACAGCTTGGCCTGCCATGTGTACATACATATGTGCGTTAAAACTATACACACGTATCAAAGAACAGTTTGTCCCATCTCTGTTATGTTACTTACTGTTGTAGTATGTGCAGTGTAACTTCTCTAAACCAAACACACTCGAACGAACAAACAGGACCAAAGAAATGGGTTAGTTTAGAAAAGTTTCCGGATTATAGAGAGTTTCTACTGTATATGTGTAGCAGATATGGAGAAAATGACTTGAAAACTCATCCATTTTAGAGCTAGAGGGTTCCCGATTGAAGAGTGTTCGGTTTAGAGAGGTTTCACAGTATTAATGTACAATAAGAATATATGTAGTGAGGGTTGTCGTATTCCTGCAAGGATTGCCTTCATGCAAAGTACATATCTGAGCTGCACACCAGCACACAGATGTGGATCGTAACTTGTTATATCTTAAAGTGTGCTTACCATGTGTTTCACGACCCATGGTAGCTAAGGACGTCATGGTAATACATGGCTGCACACATACATATATATATATATATATATGTGTGTGTGTGTGTGTGTGTGTGTATGTACGTATATAATTTGTAAAAATACACTGAAATACGGAACAGGGAGGGACATGGATGGGGCTAGACAGGCATAGAGCTAGACAGAGTTTGGTTGGACCGGGTGCAATTCCTACATCCCATAGATGTGGGATGTAGGAATTTATACACTGCACCCGGTCCAACCAATCTGTGTCTAGCTCTATAAATAAATACATACATGTATATATATATACAGTGAAACCTCTCTATAACGGACACTTTGGGACCTAAAAACAGTCTGTTATACAGAGGTTTCCACTATTCAGAGGTTATTTCATACACAAGGCAATCTATCTGGACAAACAAAAGTAGTCTGTTATAGAGAGGTTTTCACTACTGAGGGAGTTTGTTAAAAGAGGTTCTACTGTATATACATGTATATATATATATTGTATATATATATACGTATATATATATATATATATATATATATATATATATATATATATATATATATTGTATATATATATATATATATATATATATGTATGTATGTATACTTATATAGTACACACAGAATTTTATATATATGCTGTCTATGCTAGAGTTTGAGATTAGTCTAAGAACACATGTTATGTGTACTGTAGGTGGTATTGTGGGAAGACATATATACTTACTTGCATGATTCTAATGCTATTGAGTGAGTGTGTTTTGAATTAATGGGCGGGGTAAGATGCAGACCTTGTCCTTTGATGGTACGTGGTCACTTTCTGAGACACTTACCAATCACTGATCGATATCACAGACCGCCCATTCTCTGTTGTTGTATAGTTGGTGTGTATGCTGTCCATATAGGACTTTGGGTCCTTGGTCATCTGCTACCGTGAATGTTTGTGGTGTGTTGGCTTCCTCTTTTCATAGGGGATTCAAATGACATGCTTGAAATTCTGTCTCTTTTTTCTCCAGGTTTCAGCAATGCCGGTCGTGAATTTCATCTAGGATTCTTCAGAAACAGACTGTTCGCAAAGAACCCTCTGGCGTACATCTTGGTAACTGTTGCAGACCAGGATGGTCCGCCGATTCCCTTCACAGTAGAGATTCCTAAGCAGGACTTCAGCGTTGAGAGTGTTGCCTTCAGCGGTCGCTACTCGCGAATCAACCTACCGAGTAAGGTCCTTGTGACCAGAGTCACTCCACCTGATCGAGCTATCGTTGTGAAGGCAACACCGGGTAGTAAGGGAGACCTTGTCGTTGTTGGAATGAATGAAGACGAAGCAAGTACAGATGCCTATCTTGGTCTTCCTGTGCTGGAATACACATCCAGTGTGTATGAATACGTGGCTTTTTCAACCAGAAGGACAAGCTTGATATTTGAAGGCAACAGTGTTGTGTTGCTGGTTGCGAGCGAGGACAACACTGTTATAACAGTCACCCCAACACAGGATTCTTTTATTCCAATACGCCGACCAAGGCTGCCAAAGGGAATTCCCCGCACATTTGTTCTCAATCGACTGGGTATGGCTCAAATGTACAGCGAACATGACCTCACTGGATCGTACATTAATTCAACAAAGCCACTGTCTGTTTTTGTGGGTCACGAGTGTGGTAACGTTCCCTTCAATCAGTCCTCGTGCGACCATCTTCTTGAGCAAATTCCTCCCGCGGACTCATGGGGACTAACTTACTACACATCGCCACTCATTTCCAGAACCAGTGGTGACCTGTTCAAACTGGTTGCATCGAGAGACAACACCAATGTCAAAATGTCCTGCATTGACAAAACCAACTCATTCTCGAGAGAGGGAGAATTCAAAATGTCCAAATTTCAAGTTCAGTCTTTGCTGATTGGATCTAGCGAGTATTGTCGTTTTCAAGGAAACCTCCCTATCTTCCTTGTCCAATATTCTTTGGGACATTCAGTGGATAGAACTCTCTTCACTGATCCTTTCATCTCCATCGTGCAACCTTACGAGCAGTACATCGGTAGCTACTCTGTTGTCGCCATAAAAGGGGACCGGCTTCTCTTCAGAACATATGCCAATCTCATGATTCCCTCCCACTTTTACCAACCTGACAATCTCACCATAGATGGAGTGTCGTTGACCGACTACAGGAAGACGCGTGAAGTTGTTGCAACCGAGATTGATTTCGAGTCGCAAGACATGGTGGCTCTCACGCTTCCATTGGCCTCTGGCAGCCATTTTTTTCGCCACACATCTCAGTATGCTATTTTCTCAGTTTCGGTGTATGGCTACTCCGACCAGATGTCATATGGATATCCTGCAGGTTTTGGACTCAGTCCCATTTCCGTTTCAAATATTTCATTAGAAGTGGAGACTGTGCACATCAGAGAAGACAAAGGACCCTATACTGTAGAAGTTAGACGAACTGGACTGATGGGTATCCCAGCAACAGTTACCGTGGTTACCCAAGAAGTTGCCGGAGGAGCCAGAAGTATGTGCAGCACTGTACACATCCATGTCACTGTGTGTACACTATGTCTTTGTATGTAATACATATTATTGTCAACACTCTGTCTGAAGTGGTAAATACATGTTGTGTGTGAGAATGAGCCCTACGTGTTTGCAATGTGTACTGACTCTCTAAACACCTCCAAAAAGAATCCTTCATAATTTGTGGCTGCATTGGAGTAAAACTGATCGATGTCAAATTATAAAAGTTGTCATATTGCCCAGTGTTTCTTAATGTGGTCACATTGCTATAAAGAAAATACTGCAGTAGAGGTTCTGCTGTACTTATACAGTAGTTCACTCTTTGTAGGGGTCTTGAGACCATTGGCTGCTCGACCTATGGATACTCAATCCTGTAACAAGTAATACGTATCTCACAAAAACCTCCTCTTTTTACAGGGAGGTCCTACTTCAGCACGTGGGGTGTCGGATTATGGAGGTTTCTCTATTACGTATGCTAACTCATGGTACAGTACTTCTCAGTACATGGTACTTGGGCACTGTGTGTTGTACCGACCACCTATTTGCATAGGCCATCCTCGTATACAGTGAAACCTCTCTAACCCGGCACTCAATGGGGTCTGAGAAAAACGTCAGATTGAGAGGTTGTCAGATTACAGAGTGACCCTTGTATACTTTAGTATGGTGACTGTACCTCATGAGATGGTCAGATATGAGGGAATGTCGGATTATAGAGGTGTTGGATTACTGAGGTTCCGCTGTAGTCATTCTCTTGCTCCTTGTATGTACGTATGTAGACATGCAGGTTTTCTCCTTGGTCTAATGCGCACATCCTCTGTGAGCTGCATTGTTGCATTCTCTTGCCTGAGAATTAACACTGCATGAATGCTGATTGCCTCCAGTTAGGAGGTCACCCATGCAGTTGAACCCCTCTAATCCAGAATTGGGGGTACCCCTCTAACTTGCACACATGTCACTGGAACCAAATACCTCGCTCTACTATGATATGCACGGTAGAACAGCTTCAACACCTGAAACGAGGACAGCTCAATAGTCAAGACAGTACTTTCTGGTCACAAGGTGTCTGGAATAGAGGGGTCCACTGTAACCGAAACTGCTGTAGTGAAAGTGAC
>CAUJGJ010000069.1:1075700-1078200 GCA_963170055.1 Halisarca cf. caerulea | reverse complement strand
AATTGGGACCCCAGTAAGCAGTTCTGTGTATGGGGGTGTCCTTATTTCAAGATGTTTCAATGGATGTCAGTTTCCAATGGGGCAGAGCAATGGTGTCCTGAGATATCCTGCTCAACAGATTATGTAATGATATATTTAACATGTGTATCATTGCTATTCTGTAGATTCATGCACACATGCAGTGATATTCACCATTATGTTGCAGTTTGAGTAATTTGTTGCTTTTGTTAATGTCTTGTTCATGTTGGTTTTACCTGTGTTCCGTCCCTCTTTATACCTCTGTCTCCAGTGCTGATTTTTGCTGTTACTGGAACAGCATCAGTGAAGGAAGGAGAAAACACGACCATTTGTGTTAGAAAAACTGGAAGCACGGATAATATACCAGTTTCTGTCATCGTTGGTCTAGTTTTTAGCTCAGACCCAAGTTGTGAGTGCTACGTACTCGATTGGACATACGTATACATACATAGCAGCATAGTATGATACACCCTTCAGATGTAACACACACACACACACACACACACACACACACACACACACACACACACACACACACACACACACACACACACACACACACACACACACACACACACACACACACACACACACACACATGCACACACGCACGCACACACACACACACATGCACACACAGCCTTGTTCAAATGTTAGCGTTTTCTCTAATTTATCCTCTGTGAAGATCTACCTGCCAATCTTACGAAACAAGTGGACTTTTCTCCCGGACAGAGAGAGGCTTGTACTGTTGTAGCACTTCCAAACGACACGGTGGCCGCTGGGGCCATCGTGCTCGAGTTTGGTCTGACCCAGTTCATCGGAGAAGTGAGGCACTTCCTGAGAGCAGGAACATTCCTAATCAATGTTGCTGACGATGAAAGTGAGTATTGACCAGCAAAATTGAGAACCAACGTTTTAATGTTGTTGTATAGTGGATCCGGATCCTCTTATAACAGACTCCCCTGACAGTGGATCCGGATCCTCTTATAACAGACTCCCCTGACAGTGGATCCGGATCCTCTTATAACAGACTCCCCTGACAGTGGATCCGGATCCTCTTATAACAGACTCCCCTGACAGTGGATCCGGATCCTCTTATAACAGACTCCCCTGCGCATGCATGCATGACAGTGAACCTCTTACTGTACAATAAACTCCCCTGACAGTGGAAGCCTCTCTATAACAGACAGTGTTTGTTTTGGTTAAGAGACAGTGGAACCTCCAAATAAAGGACTCTTTGGGGACGGCATAAATTCACTTGATTTGTCCTTTGTAGAGAGGTTTTCCTCTTTGGGAGGTTCAAAATGTGTTGTAGGAATTATACTGGGACTGTAAGTCATGCCCTTTGTAGAGAGGTTTCTTATTCTGTGCCCTTACTTGGGAGAGTCCACTATCGGAGGTTCCACTGCAGATATTGTTTCTCTTATAAAGTAACCTCTGAATAGAGGGACCTCAATGTACAACAAACTGTTTTCAGTTCCCATAGTGTCCATTATGGAGAGGTCCAACTGTATATGAAATTTTGATGGCCACTGTTTTTGCTAGTATATTAACCCAAGCAAGCAATGGAAATGTGCATGTGCACACACACACACACACACACACACACACACACACACACACACACACACACACACACACACACACATGCTCACACACACTCACACACACCACACACACACACACTCACACACACCACACACACACACACACACACACACACACACACACACACACACACACACACACACATACAGTACATGTACATGAAACAAACAATATAATTATTATACAGAAACATAATAATACATGCAGGGAACATATAAACTGATCAAGTATGTGTGTGTACAGTACGTATATATAATATTCACATTGTTCTTATTTGCACCCACCAGGAGTGTCGGTGGGATTCAGTCTGGCTCAGTACGTGGTGGAGGAGGGTGATGGTAAGGTCACGGTGTGCCTCTCAGTGCCGGGAGAGTTCAGAAACCAGGAGACAGTCAGGCTCTCTGTGTCCATTGAGTCCTTCAACACAAATGCAACCAGTGAGTGGGGAATTGATACCTCATCCTGTCATGTGTATGTGCGTATACACAGTAAATAGGAACACTATACAACGTAGTTGGCGTACCATAGGGATTTTATGCATTCGACTATATTATGCAGTTTTGCTAAATCTTCCATTAAAATCACTTCACAAATATTCAAATGTTTGACACTGTTTTTGCTATTATCAGAATAGGATAGGATTATTTGCAAATTGATTAATGTTTTATGTGAAAATTTTAAGTATACAGTCAAACTCTGTTATTAGTAACAGGGTTAGTAAGTACTCCTGGATAGTAAGTACACATTGCTCTGTCCCTACCTCATACAACACCATTGAAAGCACCTTGGACAGTAAATACCTCTGATAGCGAGTACACTGTATCTATTTTCCCATCCCTTGAGGGTACTTATGTACTATCCAACTTCAACTGTA
>CAUJGJ010000069.1:1045700-1060700 GCA_963170055.1 Halisarca cf. caerulea | reverse complement strand
ATGGGGGGTCCAAAGTGCTGTGGATGTTTTTGAGAAGCGCTCACACTGGACCAGAATTACTGTCACAGCTGACAGTTCTATATAATATGCATGCATGTCAAATTTAGCATCATCTACTACAGTACTATTATGCTAAACAGGGGTGATGGAATGATGATGGAAAGTGTTTCACTGTATAAGGCACTCCTTGTGCCGCCTATCTTTAACGATATTCATGCTCGATTAACCGCAGGACGCACTCTGCATTCCGTAGCAGTGCCTCCCTCTGATAAGGGCGGACCTTTACCACATGCGAGAGAGATTCGTCCATTTGACTTCTTCTCCAGCTTCTGTTTGGATCGTGTCACAGTTTTACGTTTCTGTACCAAGCAATTGGCAAGACTGAGTGCTTTGAAACAACTTTTAACAACGTCTATCTTGCGTGAGGAGCTGCAGATGAAGCCTCTCCTGGTGTTCGCGGTTGTACTTCTTCCGGTAGTCTTTCAAGAAGCTCTTGCGGGTAAGTGCTTTGGGTAGTTAGTGTGTTAAACGGTTTCTGCTTGAACCACAAGCTTTTGTATACTGCTTAATCTTCCCCAAACAGCTAGGTGGTCGATAGTTCCAAATTAACGTATAAATTGCATGGGTTTTGCACGGCAAAGTTCGCAGAGGTTAATAATATCATTGGTGTATAGGCGCTAGCCCAGCGCGAAATAATTGTTCAGCTGTAGAGCGTCTCACTTTCCGCTTTCCCAGCTCTTTTGGACCATAACTACGCAGAACCATAGACACTCCATCTACGTAGTATAGAGAGTCTACGGCGAAACGATGATGAGTTCACTTACGTACAGCACTAGCTTTTTTCACAATTCTCCCGCCAAATACTGAGTGTACATTAGGACAATCAATTTGTTCTCTTTATGTTCGCTCCGGTCGCGTGCATGTCTTTACGCAGTGTATTTTGTGGATAATGGACCGTACTAAAACGTATGTTTGAGGTATGCACGGTTTTTGATGAGCATAATGAACCTTACCGTGTATCTAGTATTAGTATTGAGTATCTGTGGTATTACGTAGTTGACATAGGTAACTGAACGACTCTTGTATGTGTTTGTGTCAATGCATACCCTGCTTGACTTGGAGTAGTTTCTTGCATGATTCTGAATCATTGAAAGTGCCCACCGAACGGATGCTATTGCATTGAGTATATTTACATGCATTGGCAGCGTATTTGGGCCATATGTCCAAGTGTTGGAGTATGCCTGGTATGTGCTAATGTCTTCATTCATGAAAGTGTGCCAGTCTGAAAGGTTCCATGCATGTCTTCAAGCTATAAATCTACATTCGTACAATTACGTATGTACAGTTGATAGTCATTCCCAGTGTCCTGAGTACAGAGGAACCCCCCTATTCTGGACACTTTCGGATCACAAAGAACTGTGACCTGATTATTGAGGCGTCCTCACTTAGGGAGAGAGGGGGGACTGAAGATGTACTGTATGCAGTACAATTAGCACCACATTCGGCACATCACACACCACAAGTTTTAGCATCTTCACAAACCATCACTTTTCATGCTAAATTGTTAGTGCATAGTCGCATAACTTCCCACTGCTACATTTGATATCTTACATGCAATGTAGGATTGGAGTGTATTGTGTATCTGACTGTGTACATTTGCAGCATGTAGTGTGTGTGTGTGTGTGTGTGTGTGTGTGTGTGTGTGTGTGTGTGTGTGTGTGTGTGTGTGTGCGTGCAAGCTCAGAAAAGCATCACCATGCAATGTCACCATATCCGTGTGCACCCGGCACACTACCATATCTATGTATACCCAGCTATCACATATTTGTTGTGTACACTTGACACATCACCATATCTGCATGTTATATATGCTCTTGTACACCATATTATACACATGCGTATATGCCTATCTGTGCACAGTGGCTTACCACTATATGCTTATTTGTGTGTATGTCTGTACCTTCAGTATTATCAAGTCTGCACGCACGTGCCCCCTGCCCACCCCACCCCACCCACAGTGAACCATGTATGTATGTATGTGGGTATACCCGACAGGTCACTATACACAATGCAGTGGACTCTCATTCCTCCAACCATGTCTGCTCCTCGTAAAATGTGTCGGATAAACTGGTGTTGGACAAAATCAGGGTAGGTTGTAAGCAACTTTGTGATGTGGATTCATAGCAAGGGATTGATGACGTATTGGAGAAATCAGTGTCGGATAAACCAGGTGTTGGATACATCAGGCTAGAAAATTTGCATAACTTAGTGATGGGGATTCACAGCATAGGGGCAGATAAATGAGGTTTTCAGGTAAACCATTGTCAGATGAATGAGGTCTGACTGTTCATGTGCAGTGCGCATTCACGGTTGTGCTGAATTTGTCCGTTGCCCACGCAGCAGTTTCGATCCATGTTTAGGGAGTGTATCTCTGTTTGAAGTTATGAATACGTGTACGTACATAAAAGTAATCTCTGCACAGACAATGTCATGTGTCCATATAATGCTCTATTGCGATGTACTTAACAAGTTTGTGACATCATAACGATCATGATAGGCCGAAACGACTGATGTCCTGTCTGTACTACTGGTAGGGCTTCATTGACAATATGAAGGCTGCATTTGGACCTGGGATGTGATGGTGCATAGACATACACATGCATACATCTATTCCTTGGAGTATTTTCCTGTCTAGGTGTGCTGCAGCAGAACAATACAGTGCTGATGATTGCTTTGGCCTTGTCCAACGAGCACCGCACATATTTCTGCAACAGCACAACTAGGCAGGATCTAAGTACAGTACAACTACTGTAATAAGAACACCATTGGGACCACAGTAAACAGTCCTGTGCAGTGAAACCTCCATAATAAGGACACCATTGGGACCACAGTAAACAGTCCTGTGCAGTGGAACCTCCATAATAAGGACACCATTGGGACCACAGTAAACAGTCCTGTACAGTGGAACCTCTGTAATAAGGACACCTTGGGACCACAGTAAACAGTCCTGTACAGTGGAACCTCTGTAATAAGGACACATTGGGACCATAGAAAGCTACCCTGTATGTGTATGGAGGTGTCCTTATTTCAGAAGAGTCTAATGTACACATGTCAACGTGAGGGATTTCACATGAGACAAGCAATGGTGTCTTGTTTAGGGAGGTGGCTGCATTTCGGAGGTGTCCTGTTATTAGAGGTTTCACTGTAATACGTACGTCATGTGAAGTACGCAGGAAGCTGTTGTGCTTTGTGATGCTGTTGGAAAGAAATTGGCCCATCAAGTGGTTTGTGGGAGTAAAACACACGGAAATATAGAGTACTGGAATTGTCTTCTCACACCTTGCTTACAGTACCAGTTGGTGGGACAATAATGGTATGCTGAGTGGTGTGCGTATGCTCCTAGTGATCGTGTGAGGAAACTGAGATTTTTCATAATAAGTATATGTACACTAAATACACATGCATACGTATGTACTTGTTGTGTGTGTATTTGTTGCTACCTCCGAAGACAGTACATTTTTAGTTCTAAGTACGTATGTATGTATGTAAGTACGTATATGAGGTGCCTACTAATTTTACATGTGTAATTTTGGTGACTGGTTGATCATTCAGTATGTATGTATCTTCTGCTGTGTGTGTGTGTGTGTGTGTGTGTGTGTGTGTGTGTGGTGTGTGTGTGTGTGTGTGTGTGCATGTGTGTGCCCTCCACTACTCTTGTACAACGTATGATCCAGTGTACTCTTTGTGCTTGCACACATTGAGTGAGAGATTTTGTATGATCTTCAACAATTTCTGGCGTTTTGTTGATTTTGGCAAAATCTAAACCCATACTGTAATACTGAGTATGTACGTATGCATGCCAAGTCAGTGTGACTGTTCATGCAATAAATGCATACGTGCATATATACGTAATACATACATCTGGTATATATAAGCACAGACCAGCATACGTAGATGCTGGTGCGTGTATGCTACCCAAGAAATGGAGGAATTGCAGTGTTTCCCACAGAAAGAAATAGCACCAGGGCGCTGCACCCTGTTCCAGATATACTGGGGGAAAGTTGACTTTGTGGATGAGGTGACAGTAGAGGCCCTCCCTCAATCGTGTTCTAAAGTAATCATGTGCTGTCCAGTGGGTGACATCATCATCAACAAGTAGTACTTGGGTGCACACACATCTGTTACTGGTGTGGAGGAGTAGTGGGTGGGTGGATAGGGGAAGATTATGTTTACATGATAGAGACTCATTGCTGCATTGACTTGCTACTATGATGATATATGTACATGCTGTAGAGTGAGTCTTGACATCATCACCACGTACGTACCAAGTAGTATGTACTTACAGTGGGTGCACACACTCCTGCCACTCATGTGGAGGAGTGAAGTGTGGGTGGATAGGGGAGATTACATACATGATGTGATACAAAGGTTTTCCTGTACATTGACCTGCTGATATTATGATGATATATGCACACTGCAGAGTGAGTCTGTGACGTCATCACCACCAAGTGTGTAGTATGTTGGTGCACCAAGTGTGTATAGTCTGTTGGTGCACCAGGTGTGTAGTATGTTGGTGCACCAAGTGTGTAGTCTGTTGGTGCACCAGGTGTGTAGTATGTTGGTGCACCAAGTGTGTAGTATGTTGGTGCACGCACACCTGTTGCTTATGTCGAGGAGTACTGGGTGGGTGGATAGGGGAAGATTACGTCAATGTGAGAGACTCCGTGCTACATATGTTGGCATGCTATGATATGACTGTACAGTGGAATCCCAAAATAAAGGACACTTTGGGACTTTCATTTTGGCCTTTGTGAGGAGGTTGTCCTCTTTGGGAGGATCAAACAGTAGTGGAACTATTGGGAGAAAATTTGGGGTCTTAAGCTGTTTCCTTTGTAGAGAGGTTGTCCTTATTTCGGAATGTACACAATCAGAGATTTCGCTGTATGTGCTTTTGGTGCTTCCATCTAAGGGCCTTGGTTCTGTGTAGCATTTGTACAGTATCACTGCCACATACAGTATTTGTATTGTACGTACACGTATGTATCTACATATTATGTATAATAGTTGTATGTACGTATGTAGGAGTGTGTGGGAACAAATGCGAGTACACTCTCTTCTGTACCCATATGTCGCTGTGTGTGTGTGTGTTGTGTGTCTGTGAACAAATAAGCATCATTGATCGTGTTTGGTATAGAGCATTTTGTAGTTTTGTTCTTGCATAATATTTTATTTGCGCTTGTTTTTGGTTTGACATTGTGTTCGTTGACATGTACTGAAGCATAAACAAGAATGTAGGCACACACACATACACAGATATACTTATGTGCACACATGTACACACACACACACACACACACACACACACACACACACACACATACGTACACACACACAAACACACACACATGCACACACACACACACACACACATACGTACACACACACACACACACACACACACACACACACACACACACACACACACACACACACTACCCAACTTATCACACCGTCTTGTCAGTTGTGATAGACACCTACTGTCCACATCATCCTACAAAAACTCAAACAGAATATCTTCTTTTGGTATGATAGTCTTTGGTTACCCTCACTTATCATCTCTGACTGTGTGCATTCCAGAGAGTCTGTGGCTACGAAGTGGATTTTGAGTACACGCTTATCACAACTTATATGATTTGTGCGTGGCTTGGTTTTTAGAAAAGTTGATCTGCACCCAAGCACCATTCCCTATTTAGCAAATAGAATTGTATTCAGGTGTGTTTGAAATTCTGAGATAAACTAACGAATTAGTAGAAGTCCGTATGTACGTATATCTAATGATTGGTTGATTTCACATTGGTCATTTCTGTTGATTACGACTAATCCATTATTTTTCTATCTTGGAACTTCAATCACACTTGCATACAAGGGTATTTGCCAAGTAGGGTGACAGGGTCAGTAGAAAGCTACCATTCTTGAAAGGATATCATATACGTATACATATGTAAACCATACAAGTTGTGATGAGTAGTAAGATGAATGTACGTCTGGACTATGTGTGGATGCTGCAGACTTTGTACACTTATTTGCAGCACACACGTACGCACACACACACACACACACACACACACACACACACACACACACACACACACACACACACATACACACACACACACACACACACACACACACACACACACACACTCACCACTGCAGGACTGGTATGTGGTGTTAAATTTACATATGTACTAACCTACCACACATATCCCTCCCAGTAGCTGCCATTCATATTTTACACACATTCTCTTATCTCTAACTCGTGATATGTGAGTCATGCTGTATTGTAGGGCTTTGTCCAGAATGTACTGCTGATCAATGCTGTGGGAACCAATTGACTGTTGCTGTCTAGAGATTGGTATTATTGCACAATACCGAGTGTTGATTGCACAATAGCATGTCCAAATTGTACTATATCATCTACGTATATTCTTATGTACATGTGTAGTGAATGTAGTAAGGATACACACAACGTCACACATGGTATGTAAGGTTCTGCCCAGATACATAGCTACAGTAGCACATGTTTGGTCCATGATGTCATTGGCCAAAGATGGCTGCTTTTGGTAGGATTTTAGTATGGAAAATTTGAAAATCTGCTTATACGTAAGTGTACCATTTCAACCAAAAACATCAGCAAAGGTCTTTTTCAAAGAAATAAGACTAAACATGTGGTTAGTAAAGTGTTTCAAATATAAAAAGATAGGTCCGGAGAAAGACTTAATTGTTGGAACACTGTACTGCGATTTCAACTCCTCTGTTCTTTGAAATGTTAGAGGTGGTCGGCCAAGAATTTTGCTGGTCGGGGCCCAACCACCTCCGATTAGTATAGGCAGAACCCTTGGTAAGGTAGTTCATACGTACATGTTAGTACGTATGTACAGTTCTCGAATGATGTACATACGTACATACGTATGTAAGTATGTATGTACTGTAAGATTCAGGCATGCTCGCGTGTGCATCCTAGGATGCACACTAGTATTCCATGATAGTGTATGATTACAAGCACACTGTACATACGTACGTGTGTGAGTGGTTGTGCCGGAGATTGTTTTTCCTTAGAATTGCAATGGTTAGAAGTTGGGTGTGATGGGTTTGATTCACACTTCCATTTTTCTTTTATGTAGCTTCAATTGGAAGTCAGAATAAGATTCGACTATCAAACGGTTTTGCTCAAAATGAAGGAGCAGTTGAAATTCTCGTCAGAGACGACCACAGTGGCAAAAGACTTGGTTTGGCGTGGGGTGTAGTGTGCGTTCCAGCGTCCCCATCGACTAATATTGGCCAAGTAGCGTGCAGGCAACTTGGTTATGACACCTTTGCTAGTTACTTGGATTCCTCCACCTTCGGTGTATCCAAGCAGAGCGTGAAACGAGTTGCTATGAAGGTGACTGAATGTCGTGGGAGTGAACTTCGATTGACGGACTGTACTTCGTCTGAGACATTCCCGGAGACTTGTCACCATTCTGAGAGACTATTGGCTGTTCTCTGTGCTAGTAAGTATGTGTGTGTGTGTTTGGGTGTGTGTGTGTGTGTGTGTGTGTGTGTGTGTGTGTGTGTGTGTGTGTTTATGTGTGTGTTTTGTGTGTGTATGTTCCATACTATATATTGTGTGTACATACGTACGTACTGTATGTATTGTATGTAACACTAGATGTGTACATACGTACGTATGTATTGTACATATGTAACACCAGATGTGTATGTACATACGTATGTGCACACTTCTTCCAATTGGACATTCACTGCTATCGTCTTCAGAATAGACATACGTATAGTACCGACAATATGAAAATTCACTCACCTACATACGTACATACGTGCATATTTATACTGTGCATATCTGAAACAAGCATACATTATGTGTGAAATTTTTATGTATTGTAATAATATGTATGTACGTATGTGCATAATATGTATATGTACGTATGTAAGTGGAGTTTGGCTTGTGTTGTGTTTTAGGGAGTGGATCTGTGAGATTTGAGCAGTTAAATAACAGCTCACACTCGGGTGTGGTGGAGGCGTATGTGAACAACACATGGAGGGACGTGTGCACTGAACGAAGCACCACTAGACACAGGCTCTGTAGACAACTCGGATTCTCAACTGTAGCCAAGACAACATCGGTGGAGCGAAACAAGCAGCCATTTTACTTTCCACATTGGCAGGAGGGGGATGAGATGTGTGTGGACACACACTATTCGACTGAAGGATGCGTCTCCTACAGTGGAAATGGTGTGGAGGGTGTGGTGGAGTGTGGTAACTCTGATCTCAGCGTGAAGTGCGTCGGTGAGTCCTGCATTAGGGTACTTACATACATGTATTAGTTGTATCCCTCCCAAGTGGGATGTGCAGCTAATACAATCACACTTTTCCTTAATCACTGAGGACGTCAGCCCGAGGAATAGTGTGATTGTATAGCTGCACATCCCACTTGGGAGGGATACAACTCACTTGTGTCACAGGATGGCACTAATGAATTTGTCCTGTACATTGGCCTGTGATCTTGCACAATGGTGAGAGGTTAAGGGAAATGAAGTTAATTGTTTGTCAGGACTTCTTAATGACTTGATTACAAGTGTGCTGTAGAGCTGAACCTTGATTGCAAGTTTGCTGTATAGTAAATCAGAAGTGTGCTGTAGAGCTTTTATAGCCCACTTTTTTCCTTTGATCTACCTGCTCACCATGACACAAGTGCAGTTAAACCTCACTATAATGAACCCTGGATACAATGAACTCCTTGATATAACAAACATCGATCTTAGAATGTACCCTATTTACCCTTTTATGAATGAACTATGATGTAGTGAACCTTTCTATACGTAGCTCTGAGGTGGTTTGTTATAGAGAGGTTTGACTGAGCTTGAATGTAGCATACATGTACTGTTCTTCTATATGTGTGCATGTATGTACATGCGCATGTTGATGCATGCCTGTACACGTATGTATTTATGTACGTACATACATATGTATAGTCTATGTATATGCACACTAATTTTGAAAAGTATGAAACGATGTAATTGCTACTATATATAGCATGGAATGTTCTAGAATTTCTTATACCACCTGTGGGCCACTCAGCACACCTATGGATGCACTTTATCACATGTCCACACACTCACCCTGACACACAAGCCCGGAACACAGGAGTAGGTACGCATAGTACTCAGTAGATCAATTTCATAGGTAGTTGTAATGTCCCCTATTGGTCAGCCTAGGACGACATCATTACATTGGTATTTGACATGTTTAGTGAAGAATGTGTGATATGAGCAAATTCCTATAGATTGGGATGGGTTGCAGCCTGTTGGAATCTTATGTGGTCATTCTATCATTTCATTACTCTGTGTTCCTGGCATTGTTGAGAGCACTGTGAGGAAGCATTAACTGGTTCATTGTCTTGTTCTGTATGATTGAGGATAGTGAACTGTGTGTAATGTACATATTTCAAGACACACACACACACACACACACACACACACACACACACACACACACACGCACGCACACACACACATACACACACACACACACATTATTTCGCCGTCATTGTTCAGTACCTACGTACGTACATACCTTTTCCCTATTTACGTACCTTTCATCTGTAATAACAGTTTGCAATACCTGCCCCCTTCCTCGCAATCTCACTCTTGTTCATGTGTATATGTGCATATAATCAGTACATGAATCTCAAGCTGTATGTGTCTCACTCTAGGGCCGATTGGGAAAGTGGAGCGACCTCGAGTGCACCTCACAACGGACACCACTGCTCACATTCGCTGGACTGTCCCTGACTCGCGTAACCTCGAGATTGGCCACTTCACGGTGGCCTACTGGCCAACCACACGCAACAGAAACCACCACCATCATGTCCAATTTCAAAGAGTTTTGTTCAATGGTGGAAACTTGGAACGTCAAGTATTTGTTATCAGAAATCTGGAACCTAACACAGAGTATTACGTAGAAGTGGGCGTCACCGACAGCATGGAAATACATGTGGGGGAGTTCTCGGAACAAGTCATGTTCAAGACGAAGATTGCACGTGAGTTTCTGACACATTTCTGCAAGCATCACACAGTGCATAATGTGCATAAGTAATTCTGTTGCGTACATACTGTAGAGCGGGAAATTTTCGCGAGGTAATATTTTCGCTATATTCGCGAATTGTACGGATTCGCGAAACTTTAACTGCGAAAAATTCGACAGATGCGCACTAAAGTCGGGAAAACAGCATGTTGTAACAAGATTCTCTAAGGAATGGAGCATTAAACTCAGCGAAAAGCACGCTCCGAACTTGAAATGGTCTAGAAATGGACGCAAACGACTTGAAACGTAACAAAACGCAAATAAAAATCTGCACATAACGAAAATAAAAATCACGAAAATTACATTTTACTTCGATTCGCGAAAATTTATGCCGCGAAAATTTCCCGCTCTACGGTACATACGTACACAGTGTTCTCACCAGCCCTTATAAGCAGGGCGGGCCACCCTCCTTAAATTTTGGCTGAAACCATTTTTTCTTTAAGTAGAGTCATTCCTTCTTTGTTCAGGTACTTTGAGTCAATAGATTAGGTAAAACTGACACCGTACATATCATATACTTTGAGCGAATTTCCCCCATTACAAGATACTAAATATTATTATTGTAATATGGAAGTGAAATGGCAGCTGTGCACTAGCCTACTGCTGGCTTACACAAATGCCACCCTCTTTTATTTTTTCTCTGGTGACCACCCTGCATACAGCATTGTGAAGAAAGAAACGCTGAATTACGTAAGGAAGATTGTGTACGTATATGCATTGTTGACTTCTGAGGTGGCTGTTTTAGTCAGCCATTCCTCACTCCTTATCACAGTGGACTCTCCAAATAGAGGACGTTTTGGGACAGTCTTTTAGTCCTTTGCAAGGAGGTTCTCCTCTTTGGGTGGTTCTAAATGTATTGGAAATACGTATAGGGAGAACATAACTTGGGACCTCAAGCTGTGCCCTTTGTAAAACAGTGTCCTTATTTCAGAGCATCCACTATCATAGGAATCACTGTGCCGCTATTCTGCTGTCATTCCCTATTATTAAGAACTTCTCCAACACTGTACAGTGGAACCTCCGAATAAAGGACACTTTAGGGACATCTTAAATTCAACTGATTTGCTCTTTGTAGAGAGGTTTTCCTCTTTGGGAGATTCAAGATGTATTGTAGGAAGTATACTGGGACCGTAAGTCATGTCCTTTGCAGAGAGGTGTATTATACTGTGTCCTTGTTTGGGAGAGTCCACTATCTGAGGTTCAACTGTATTCGTTGCTATTCTGTATTTCAAAGACTTCCGAACACTGTACTTGCCAGTGTTTTCTCTTGTCTCCAATTTTTGTTCTGGTGGCTCCTAATAAGGTGAACCATAGATGGTGAACAATACTACACAGTGTCTGAGAGTGTAAACTTCCCCACCAGTAAACTGTAGGCTGGGCAGCCACTACACTTCCCCCTATCATAACCAGACCCTGCCAATGTTAACTCTCACAGCTGTTGTTGGGCTTATAATGATATTCACGATCCATTATGTCACTGTAGTCCCAACTCCCAAGTGACTCACCTTGTGGGGGGGCCTGGGACCCATGGTAATCTCATGCAAGCACCATTCACATAAACAGCTTACATCACCTAATTTTAACCACACTTTAGGGTTGCCATTTTGGGGTTAGTGCCCTTTGTATGAAGGCAGTAGGTGACAGATTATAATATGATAATAATACTTTATTTTCATTAGATATTCATTTGCATATGATAATGATATGATAGTATGAATACTGCATGGGTGAATTTTGCGGAATACCTCTTTTTTGGGGTGGCAGGTATGGTGTGCAGTTTTGTAGGAGAAACTCTGATATCAACCACATGTGGAATGTATGGTGGGGATACAAAATAGTGACAAATAGTTGACTAAGAGCAATCAAGCTACCAACTATACGTGGGTACGTGTGTACATGTATGACTATCTAGGAATAAAGTTTCATGAAGTCTGCATGCAAGTACTAGGCAAATAATTGACCTATTTAATATAAGATTCACAAATATGTTATTAATTGTGAATTTTTCATGATTTTTGGTATGTACACTGTAACACACACACACACACACACACACACACACACACACACACACACACAGACACACACACACGTACACACACACACACACACACACACACACACACACACACACACACACACACACAACATGCTGTCTTCCAGACACTGCACAACAATGTGCATAAGGATTGTACCTTTTCATCTGTAGGTCCTCTGCAGCCGAGTGGTCTTGAATTTGAGTCTTCAAATGGAAAGGATGCCATCTTAAAGCACAAAGTGAGTGGCTTATTAGGTTGCAATGGTCGAGTCAGCATTAGGTTAGCTACTTTTGGCAGGTGGTACTTTGTATGTATGTTGTGAATTGTCCGTAATCATGTCTGTGTGTGTACATTGCATAGTATGAACTTTTTTGGACTTCTCAGAATACTTATGGTCTCAAACTTCCTGATTGTCATGTGATAGTCATGTGGTTGTCACATCACAGTCATGTGAAAAATATACTGCTTTGCATACGGCAGAACCCTTCCAATTCAACACTCAATGGGACTTCAAAAAAGTGTTAGATTAGGAAATTGTTGGATTAAGAAGTGATTATTAGCATATGTACATTAATATGGCGACTACGCCTCATAAGATGGTCTGATTAGAGAGAATGTTGGATTATAGAGGTGTCGGATTACAGAGGTTCCACTGTACGTATGCACATTTGTGTTCTTTTTGTAGCCTCTATTACTTCCCAGTGGAAGTCAACTTGAAGTGAAGTATTGGATAGAAGGAAGCGAAGACAGTTGTGTCAGTTTCCAGAGTGGACCATACACCAGTAGGTTCAAGCTGCGAGGTCTGCAGGCGAACGTCACGTACAACGCAAGAATGAGAGCAATTCAAGACATCGATGGTGTGGATGTCTACAGTGACTTTTCCAATGACACAGTTAGATTTGCTCTGGGTCAGACTGGTGAAACAATAGGTGTGTGTGTGTGTGTGTGTGTGTGTGTGTGTGTGTGTGTGAGTTAATGTGTGCGTGTGTTTGTGTGTGTGTTTGTATGTGTGTGTGTGTGCGCACGCGTGTGTGTGTGTGTGCGCGCGCGCGTGTGTGTGTGCGCGTGAGCGTGTGTGTGCGTGTGCGCGTGAGCGTGTGTGTGTGCGTGTGCGTGTGTGTGTGCGTGTGCGCGTGAGCGTGTGTGTGTATGAACATGCATAAGAACATCCGTGAGTAGGAACAACTTTTTGCACCTACGGTATGTACATAATTCACATGTAGGAGTTTCCATCCAGTTTCCATACAGTGGGACCCTGTACTCTAATATCTCACTAGTACATCATTTCTCCAATGGGCATTGAATTGCACCAGGAGTTGCTCAATAGTCTGACAACCTCTGTATTCTGACAACTACGCAAAGTGTTACGTTGTAGATGTTTCAATCTACTTGATTCTGGCCTTAATTATTTTGGTTTGTATTTCTCGACACAGAGCAACCGGATACACCTTCTGACGTCACTGCCGAACGCCGCAGTGTTTCCTCCATCCTCCTCTCCTGGAGCCATCCCGACCCGACCCTTCAGTTCGGTTGGCAATGCCTGGTAATGGATCCCAGCACAGAATGGACAGCTGAAGGTATATACAGTATGTGTGTGTGTATGTACGTGGTGTGTAGAATAAATTTGTATTCAAGAGAGAGTAGGGATTTTGGACTACGCTGTTTCCAACTGTTGTTGGGTGAAATCCTTGGGCTTTATGAGTGTTAAGAAGCATAGTCTGTTGAAGAGAGTTCTTCACTCTGGACATTTCAACCTACCAACAATCCAACTCGTACATACATGACTGAGTATAGTAAGAACATGTGATATAAAATACGTATGTACATCATGGAGGCTCATCGCTACGCTTAACTATGACCGAGTAGGTTATTATCAGATCGAGCAATCACGTGGCATATGTAGATATAGCATCTCTCACTGCTGCACTTCCCATTCGGAAGTACAGAAGGACCTTGTTAGGAAGAACACTCTTAAGATAAATTTCTGCTGAACACAAACTAGTTTCCTAGCCCTGTTTGGTTTGCTGTAGTACTGTACATGTATTACTATATCCTGACAAGAAGAACTGCTGATAGTGATAACTAATTTTGTGGGTCTCTAAAGTTCGTCCTAACGAGGTACGACTGTATGGCTGATAAAGGCCTACGTGGCTGAAACGTCCTAAGAGATATCTATGCTACGTGATTGCTCAATCAGATAATCTACAGTTGAACCTCTTTAGTAAGAACACCGTTAATGAGTAATACCTGGTTAGGAAGTACAAGGATATGATACCCCAGCTTATAACCCATAATACTGATCTATATGGTTAGCAAGTACTACTGATAGTGAGTAGCAATTTGGAGGGTCCCCAGGTGTACTCACTAACGAGGTTTGACTGTACTTGGTTATGTGGTATGAAATTTGTATTGTTATATTGTATTATTCCAAGTCCATATTTCAAGCTAGAGAGGTAGTAGACCTTTGTTTGAATTGGACCAAACTGCAGTTCTTCGGCTGTATTTGATACCTTTTTGTATTTAAATGTTGTGTGAACATCACATCTAGTTCTGTATTGATAGGTGCTTGTTGTACTTTGTCCCTTTAGGTTCTCTCAATGGGACTGACAGTAGTGGTTCCAATTCCATGTCAACTCTGATTTCCATTCCCAATCTGGAATTGAAATGTAAAGTGTACGTTAAGGACAATTTTGGAGACAAGATATTCTCTGATTCAGTGACAGTAGAACCCCTTGCACCTCCAGGTGTGTATGTGCGTGTGTGTGTGTGTATGTGTGTGTGTGTGTGTGTGTGTGTGTGTGTGTGTGCGTGCGTGCGT
>CAUJGJ010000069.1:1023200-1035700 GCA_963170055.1 Halisarca cf. caerulea | reverse complement strand
CATGTATGGATATTTAAATGAACTGTGTCCGATTTGTTTTGCAGGCTTGCCATATCTTTGCATTTGGCTGTCATTTTGATTTAAATTGCATTGTTATACATTGGTAGATTCTACAACATACAGTGTACAGTGCAGTGCACGATGGGGAGCATCTAAAACTCACACCAAAATACTTTTTTTTTCTTTGCGGCTGTACTTGTATTTTGTTGCTTGCCTTTGTGGATTAGAGTGTGTATGTATGTGTGTACATAGATATTCTATAATACCTATGACATGTACTGTCAGTATATACAATTTCATGTGCATTTCCATAGTACTCCCCTATATTGTGATCCTAGCATACTAACCTTCATTGACCTCGGCCTTATTGGAGGTACATTTATCTTCTGGAAGCCTCTTCCTTTGTAGGTTTTCTGTATTAGGTATCAAAGTACAGTCAGTGGTGTTTCCATTTGACAGAGTTTGTGCAATACCATTGTGTGCCTGCAGTAATTTGTTGGTTAGAGTTGTCGGACTGACTCCACACAACATGCAATCTGTACATGTCCAGGCACCTTCCAGCCCTTCACATACGTTGACACAGTCCCTACAGAACCACATGATCAGGTCTTGTATTATGTACGTATAATAGCATATCTCCTTCACTTGAATGTAGCAGTACTGATACGCAACATGTACATGTAGCTTACCAGTGGAACCACCTGTTGCAAGTGTCGCAGGCGACCATACTCTTTGTTACTGTCACTGATGCACACAGCGAACACTTCCATTCCCTCGATCATCTTTCCTGTCACTATAGTGATATAACAAGTAGTAGTGATTTGGTATTATACGTGTACAGTTGGTAGGGAAGTTGTTGCTACTATGCATGGGCACACTTGCAGTACCTGCCGTCTCTACTAGTAACCATGCCGCATCATTGAAGAAACGCTGGATGTGACTGAAGTCGGTGTCAACAATGTCATCAGGCAGTGTACTTGCTGTGCAGTGGCTGATGTCCTCGGCTACAATGAGAGCACCAGTGGAGGTGACTCTGTGGACCGCAGCAGGATAAGCAAACCACTCAAGCATTCCTGAAAATATGATGGGGTAATGTATAAATTCACCAATTCACCAAAATACTGGATTCCCCATTTACCAAATGTTTTAAATATCATTGAACATACGTACTTGTGATTTCATCTGGAGAAGGTACTTCATTGTCTCCGAGAAGAGAGGCTAAAACAGCACCCTTTTCTTTACTGGAAGGCTTTGCTATACGCACCTTTATTATGGATATATATATATTGCGTAGTTGTTTGGTGCATAAGAGAGGCGGGTGTACATGTGTACAATATACATGGGTGTACAATTTTCAGCATACCTTTGACGTTTTCCTTTTCTTCTTCAAGGACTTGAACCTCTGGACCGTCAACTTCTTATTGCTGGGCTCCACAGGAGCAGGTGGCAATACAGGTGCATCCTGAGAGGCCATAGCTTTCAACACAGAGATTGCAGCTGAGATGTGCTTCTCAGCTGCTGTGAGGCCAACCAATGTGGAGCACTCAAGGATGCACCCTCGAAGTTCATCCAGCTTGGAGAAAAGACGTTGACGTCCAGAGGTACAAGAAGATGGTGTGGGCTGGAGCAGTCCTTCCAGGATGATGGTTGTGTCCTGCTGGATATGGGTGGGTGGTCCACTGGGTACATCTTCCCCTCTCACAGTACGTACCACGAGATGTATGTGCTTACATATGGTACTGTGGATCAGGTGATTGTAGCAGGTGCAGGAGTACATGTGGAGGCAAATATTGCACTGTGAGCACTCCAGAGCACAGTCCTGAGTGCACCGCTCCTGCTCTTGCTGGACTGTGTACATGGTGTCACCTGAATCCACAGCCCATATGCAGCTCCCTTTAGCAGTCACGATACTGTGTGTACAGTGTGAAAGACAACTAATTTCAGCGTGATTCTTCGTACTGCTGCTTATGTGATCATGCATGTAGACGTACGTACTTGCTGGATAGATCTAGACTTGCCCTGTGTCGGGCTTCGATAGCACTAAGCCTGCTGGTGGTCTTGCCCTTCTCCAATTTGATAAGCCTTTCAAAGGCCTTGTCCCGAGCCAGCCGCAGGAGTACATGCAGACATTTGTCCACACGTCTGTTTACTCTGCCCTGCATGTACACCTGCTTCAGGGTATTGTGGAACGCCTCCACAAACATGTTGGTGTTTATCCCAGCTCCCTATATTGTAGTGGGAAATTGATATATATGCACATTTTCTTAATTATTACATGAAAATTAATATTTATCAAAGGAGTGTACAAGAGTATACATATCTTCCTTACTCGACGATAGCAGCTGGCCCACTGCTCAGGACAACAGACATAGTACTTCTTGAAGTACTGGCCAAATGCAACAGTAGCTGGATCTGAGTCTAGTTGAACCCTCACCTTGAATAGATATACGTACAGTGACATAAATTTGCAGTGTTGTACTGTTATAATCAGACTGAGCACCTTTGTTATCAGAGTGTTGAATCTGGTTATATCCAGCTCCTCCATAAGGACTCTCAGCTGGTTGTAGATGCCAGCTTGACTTTCAACCCCGTGCACATGCTGTTGTAGAGCACCACGCCATGCCCTGTCAACATGCCATGTGCAGAGTAGCTTCTTGGGAGTGCTGTCAAAGGCACTGACCCATGCAAGATAGTACTGCTCGGCCATGTCAGACATGAACCAGCAAGGGCGCACCATCCCACACTTAGTACAAACAGAGGCAAAGAACTCAATCAGTATTGCCCTGTCCTCTCTATTGGTGATACACCAAGCGCATGGAAACCCCTCCCCATACTCATCTACCACTAGTAAGGTTATGAGCTTAAAGTCATATGCATTGGTGCCATGGGTGGCATCAACACAAACAACCTTGTGCTCACCAAAGCGCTTGAGCATTTCAGCTTGGATGGGGGTTTGGAGGACGATGAGAAAATCATCTTTCTTCAGTCCTTTGCCATCATCATTGACACCTTGAGGCTTATAGGTGAGAACGACATTGTCCTCACCCTTCCCCTTCATCTCCTCCACCCATGCTGCTACACTGGTGGCATCATCGTGGTGTCTCTGACCTCCCTCCAACTTCAATGCTCGCTCAATATTGTTGAGGTCCTTGCGTTGAATCAAATGTATGCGTTTAAAATCTTCATTTACTGAACTACGTATGTCATCCAAAATCTTGTCAAACGTTACCCCTTGTGCTAGTTTGCCTATCACTGTGAGTCTATCTTCTTCACTTAACCTAATGTGACCTAGCCAAGTGTCATGTCCATAATGTGTGTGGCACACTTCAGCTGTAACTGACTGTGTGGAGTGATCCACAGTCAGTGTGATGGCAGCTGTGCAGTGATGGTTAATTTTAGAGGACCCCTGGCTTTTGAGTTTTCTCTTACCAGTCCCCTTGGGACGGAAAGTGCCAGACCTGTTTCACTGATAGTATGTGATGGCACAACCCTCACTGGTTTTGCTGCCAGTGGCCTTCACAAACATAGCCCCTTGCTCGTCTTCATAGGCTTCCATTTCTCAAAATCTGCAATATAGTGTAGTACTATGTGCTGTACCTAGTATTATGCGTTGTTCCGAGTGTATGTACTTGTCTGCTAGGTAGTAGTGTGGCTAACTGACCTTCTTCACATTTAAAACATTTTTCCTCTACTCTCATATTTAGGGAGTGAGCTGTAGACAAATGAACACGCAGCTGCTTGACGTAGTGGTACTTGAAGTCACAGTTCTCTTCCAGGCAGGATATGCTCCCCTCTGTTTCGCCATGCACGTCCCTTATATGCCTCCTGATGCCCCAACGCAAGTTAAACGTTTTGTGGCAAGCAGAACATGGGTATGAAACGTCCTCCATCTTCCTTATACTGTAGCTACTGAATTATCAACTGGAGTACTCTGCTGGAAGCCTACACTATATACCCTCAGTGCAATGCTACTTGGAGACAGATGTCTAGCTCCCCTGCTGACTCTCACCTCTTGCAATGTTTTGCTTGAGGTACTTTTATTATTATCTGCAGCTGTGGCCTCATCTTCACATTTGCACACCTGGTAGACTACATTAGTTTTATGAGAAGTTCTTTTTATGTCATGTACACTTTTGCAATTGGTGGATTGTGTGTTCATTATGGTATGCATAAAATTAATGAGATTCATATCTGTTCATAAGGTGATATGTATCCCATTAGCAATGTTTGGTTTTAATGAGATTCATTTGTGTTTAACGATATTCATGGTCGGTGGCGTTCTTGTCTCTAGCCGTACGTCATCGAACGTCGATGATCGATGTCGAACTTCGATGATCGACATCGATTTTGAAATGGAAACTCGAATTTTGTCCACTTCCGCGCTCCATATATATAGTTTTGGGCGTAAACTTCACTTACAGTTTTGTAGAGGTTGAATGAAAGTACATTTGTACTTCAGAATCATTCAAGTGGCAAAAATACCTGTTTTGGAACGTTACTGATATAACTACCAAATTGAATCAAGTGTTTATTGTGCACATGCGATGTCAGTAAATTTTGGTAGAAGCTTGAGCATTAAAGAACAGAAACGATTGTTGGAAGATGGCTTGGCATTTCAGAATCCTCGAAGGTATATATAAAATAGTTATTTACATTTCAAATATTGTACCTTTTTTCGATATATATTATGTATATACACAGAGATGTACAGTATACAAAGGAATCTCTATTATAGAGGACACTTGCATGGGGACCTGAAAAGGCTGTGAGACACAGACTCTGATTGAGGTTTCCACTACTCAGAGGTTGCATGTGTTGTATATAGGATAATAGCCTATCTGGGCCCACACAAACATACAGTCTGTTATAGAGGTTTCTGCTATTCAGGGAGTTCCACTGCACATATCAGTACATGCAGTGAAACCTCCATAATCCGACACTCCATGGGACTGGAATTTGATGTCAGATTACTGAGGTTGTTGGATTATCCAGTGCTTCTTAGTACAGTCAAACATGGTGACTGTCCCTCAGAACATGGTCAGATTAGAGAGAATGTTGGAGTATAGAGGTGTCGGATTACAGAGGTTCCACTGTATACGTATAGTACTACATATGTCAATAAATATTATGGCTATAATGCCTGAATGGTGCATGCATCAAACAATAATTCATATTATTATGCTGTAGCATTTCAATATCACAATAAACGCATATGTGTACATGCAGGTACACAATGTCATATACATGTACAGTGGCGGATCTAGAGAGGATTTTAAGGGGGGGCCCACTCAGAAATTTGTATATGTTGTATTGCACGGCACAGCAGGTTGAGGGCCATCTAAATTGCAGAGACTAATACTAATGTAAGAAGATAAAGACTTTATTTAGCCATAGACACACAATACTGTGTGGTTTAGCCCATTTACAGCTCACTCTACCGATTTATTCAGGTAATACTACGGTATATAAAGTGAATATTGGTTGTCTTTGATCCACCATTTTTTTAAAAAATGGCGGCCCGCGCGATAGTGTAATTTTTTGGTGGCTGCAGTGATTCAAGAAACACCCAGATGAGTTGAAACTAAATCGAAACAGTACAATTTAGGTAATAGGGCATTGTTAGTGGATTTGTTTTTATAGTTTGAACTGATTAGTAATTTGGCATTTTTAGAGCTACAGATTAGAGGTTAGCCTCACCACAGGTAAATATGTGAGAGCCAGCCTGACGGGGGGGGGGGGGGGGGGCAGGCCCTCTCGGCTGTATGCTAAATCCGCCACTGCATGCATGAATGCAAATTAAAACTGTCTTTCTAATCCTAGCTTGGAAAGTTAAGCTGAACACCTAAACGGCCAGACTTTAAGCCATGAGTATTATGCTGCCCAAGTCTCCTCTATTCCCTTTCATGGCATAAATACAGCGTTTCAAAATGGCTGAAAGTCATTCCTAGCTGCAGCTGATCCCAATGTGTTAATTGTTCCCTTGGCGTATTGCTGGAGGAGAATACAAGTTGAGGTGTAGACTAGAAAAATACTCGAAAAGTACAATTCCGAACCACCCCATTGCAGTGTTTATGAACACTACAACATGCAGCTTGAATATAAACATAGACTATCTTGGAAAGTTTTTTAATGGAATTTACTAGCCAGGAAAAGGGAGTATCCAGCCACCTCCTGCATGCCTCCCTAACAGACTTAATGGTTATGAAAGTCTAGGGCAACCCAACCTAGCCTAGCCTAGTTAGTCTGGAAAGGAGGTCTTACACCCTCAGCAGCAGACATAATCATGGTCAAGTAAGTCTAGGGCAGTCAAACCTAGCCTAACCTATATAGTTAGTCTATACTATGGGGAAAACATCTTGTCATACAATTATTCACCATGCAATTGCATATTAAGTCACATAAGTATTGGAATTATCCAGAGAATATAGAACAGTATTTGGTAGAGTCTACTTGAATACTGAATACAGTAGAATTTGCATGCTTATAAGTACCTCCAAGGGAAGAGGTATCAGGACAGATTTATGTACTATACATTGTATAGAAGGGGACAAAATGAGGAGTTCTTATTATCCAGGAGTATAATAAGCAAATTCTACTGTTACAGTACAGTGATGATCGATCGATGGAGACTCTGACTCTATAAAAGACACTTGGAACTGAAAACCAGTACAGATGTTTCCACTATTCCTAGGTCATTTTATATGTATAGCCAATCTATTCACACCTACATGCAAAGGCAATACTGTACGTCTGTTACCTATATTGAGGTTTTTGCTATTAGGGGAGTTTGTATGTACTCTAATTCCTTATGTCCCCTATATATTGTAGTGATGACAAAGTTGAACGTGTCTTCAAGCTTGATGAACCCTACTTGATGAAGCTATTGAGACAAGTTGTTATGATTCTTTCTTGGACACTGATGTTGGGAGAGGCAGCAAAACAGCATTACAACAAATACTGCAGGTCACAAGAATTTGATCATGAGCACATTCACGTGAAAGTGCAAACTTCACAAGAGAAGCGAATGATCCTAATCACAACATTCATTCGAATTTTCAGTATAATTCGCAGCAAAATCGATGAAATTAAATTAGATGCCAAATGTTCATCAGATTGGAGCCAACTGAGTGATGAATACATCAAGGAGATCATGGAGAAAGATAAACATACAGAATATAGGAAAAGCTTTGTCTGCGGTTTGGATATTATTCACAGCTTCTGCCAAAATTGTGCTCTTAGATGCTTCACAGACAACCTGCTAGTAGACTATATGCAACGAGTTCGCCTTTGCCAAGAACATACCACACTGATAGACAAACTCAGCACACGGCAGAAAATAGTGCAGCTTCTAGATAGAGCACCACAAGGACAGAAGTTGTTATGTGTTCTTGAAGTAGTTTGGGGATCATCATATAAGTGCACACTGTGCAAAGAAAGTGGGTTACTTTCAGTTGAGTTCTTCCAACGAAGTAGACACAAAAGTGATTGCAGCACTTGTGAATTACTTGTTCTCGACTCAATCTTCTCAGCCTTAGTGTATGCAGAAGCCCCAAAAAGAATGTTTGCGGCATTAGCATTTTCAGTTGATGAGTCCAAATGCCCACCTAACTTCAGAGCTACTGCCCATAAAGTAGGGTTGACAAAATGGCTGCCAAGCTCTGAAACATCCATTTGGGATGTTTTATTCATATCTGGATATTATAATTTTAGTGATAAAGACTGTTTTAAGCTACAGTCTATTCTTGAAGGTAGACATGTAAGGTCGTTCTTCATTTACTGTGAATTTCAGAGTCTTAAGTCAGAAGATAAGGCACAACGCTATTGTACAGAACCTCAAATTTGGCAATACACCAAGTCATTGGAAAAATATTTGCGTAAGGAAGCCATTGATTTAACATGCATGATATCTGCTGTTGTTTTGGAGCAAACAATGTGCTCTGTATGTGAATACCTTGTTGAAGAATGGCCGAAATGGCTGCGTAACAAAATGATCTTTATACAACTTTACCACTCACAATTGTCAGGGGGCACTTTCTTAGCAAGGCTGGATCCTATAATTCAGTTTAGAAGTTTTCCACCTTCCGAACATTGCAACAGTCAGGATCTCATGCACTATGACTGTGTGTCAAATATTGCTTCTATCTGGATTTGGCCAACTGGTCAATACAATGAATATTACATCAGTACTTCAGAAATTGCCTCAGGGGATTATGATATTCAAGAACATAATAAACCTAATGTCAGTCCATACACATATTATTGTACTACAGTAACTGGTAGCAATAAGCAACCCTGCACACTCAGGAAGGGGTTCTATCGGATTGTAAGTGGTACATCTTCCTACTGGTTTATGCAATATCCCACTAGTGGATCTTATAAAGTTGTCAATGTGGAAGGTGGTAACAACCGATATTTGCTGACAAGTGATCGCTTTGATCAAAAAATTACTAAGCGCAGAATAAGGAAAATAAATGATGAGTGGTTTAGGTTTCCACAGAATGGAGTCTATTACATACAACCAAGCACTGATGCCAAAGGCTACCACAGGATTAACATAGACAATACAATCTGGGAATATTATGAATTCTTCCCAGTAAAACATGTGCATTATGAATTTCATTCCAAACCTATATCATACAATTGGAGGAATCTAAAGAAGGTGGATGGAAACATGGGTAGACATGATGACACCACAAAAGACACAACAGGATACAAACAAGTAAAGGACAATGACAAAACACTGTCAGTTGAAAATGAACAGAATGAGAGCAATTCGGAAGATACAGACCATAAGAGTGAAGAAAATGAAATGCACAAATTACACGAAAATGAGCAGGACTGTGAAACTCCAAAAGACGTAGTTGAATCAGATCAAAAAAGTAAAGGTGACAATGCACGAGGAAAACTAAAGACTGGAAAAAAGAAGAATAAGGCACATGCTAGAAACATTCGTAAGAAGCTGGGGAAGGCAAAGAACAAAAAGAAAAAAAAGAAAGCAAGGAGATAAAAGTTCTAGGGACTCAGTGCTCCTGTACACATATTTGTCATTCCACGTACTTATACATGGGCATACGTACATGGGACATTGTATGTATTTGGGAATTTAGAAGCTGTACGTGCATAATATTACATATGTATCAATTGATTGTAGTGACAATATGTATACATATGTATTAAGTATAATATATATATAAATATATATATATATATATATATATATATATATATATATATATATATATATATATATGTATATATACAATATATGCATGCACAATTATGCATACAAAGTTAGAATACATCTGCTGCAGCAATATAGGCACTCTTATGAATTCAAAGTTGAGCAGGATCTAGTATTCCAGGGAAGTCACTAAAGAGCGGTAGAGCGGCGCGCAGCACCGCACTTAAAATCTCAGCCATTCTATATTCAGCCATCGTAAAACTAGCCTGCTCATTTCTACACACTACAGTGATCTGAAGGTGCCTGTGATAGGTGACAGAAAATTTGATTGGGTGCAAAGTACTAATTGTTTACACCTACTTCGAAGTCTAGCAAGCTCAGCAAATGTGGCTGCAATGCACTTCAACCATAGATATTCTATACATACGGTTACGTATGTATAGAATATCTATGCTTCAACCATAGATCTATGCTTCCACTGACTTTGGTGAACACAATATTTTGCAACCGTATACTAGCACTAAGATGATTTTAGTGTAGCAATAGAATGTGAATAAGTATATAAGGAAATAATGCTCAGCTACATATGACACTTGATTCATTGATGTGTACCGCTCTTTATTTATTTTCTGGTGACTTCCCTGTATTCTAGTACATACATCGACACAGCTATCAACTGCAATAGGCTGGAACATACAGGATATACATATACACGGTACACATGCATGCACTCTGGATAACTCAATTGAACATTAGTACACACAACAATACACCAAAATGAACAAAAAGAAATAAAAATGGTTCAACTTATGTTACGTGTCTCCAGTCATAATGGCAATAAACTCTTCCTGGCTTACTGCATGGAGAGAAAAGACTGCCTAAAAAGAAACATACTGTACTGTAAACATACGTAATATGTGTATTGATAACATTCAAATAATGCAAATACGTATATTATGATGATTACAACAGAATCTGATATGTACATACATATGCACCAAGGTGCATTGCACAGTCTGTACCAAGTTACGTACGTACTGTTGCACCCTACTCACTCATCCTGTTGAACAAATACATAAAGACTCACGTACATTTACGTAGGTCATCACACTAAAACATGGCTTATTTGTGCAAATTGTTATCATAATCAGGTAATAATCATCCCTGTATATATGTACGTGCATATGTAGTGAACCTTACTGACATGCATTCCAAGCAGCAAAGCACTACATTCTTACAATATTGCATCCTGAGTAGTCCTGGGCTGTCAGACCCATCCCAATCAATACATTATTTATGTACATACGTACGTACGTACGTACATATGTATGTCAGAAAAATGAAAGAAAAGGGGTTGGCTAAGCTAGACTAGTCCAGGGTAAATAACATTGCTGGCTCCACATGTGGAATTTCTAACACAACACACAAATACTTAAGGAGAACTACATATACGTAAATCAAAATGTATGGCTGCTATTTTTTGTCAGATCTCCTTTTGAGAACAAACTCAAACCACCACACAATAAAACTGGATATAGTGAAACCTCTCTAAGCTGACACTTACGTATTGGGGCTGGTGTGTGTGTGTGTGTGTGTGTGTGTGTGTGTGTGTGTGTGTGTGTGTGTGTGTGTGTGTGTGTGTGTGTGTGTGTGTGTGTGTGTGTGCACGCCAGATTAAGAGGGACTCTTAGCACACTCTATGTGGTGATTGTACCTCATGAGACTGTTGGATTAGTGATAATTTTAGATTACAGAGGCTTCCCTAAACTCACTTTCCCCATCATTATCAAGGTCAAATTCATCGATCATTGCTCTCAGTTCCTCCTCTGACATGTTCTCCCCCAGCTCCCTTGCCACTCTCCTTAAGTTTCTTAGACTGATCTTCCCAGTACCGTCATCGTCAAAGAGTTTGAAGGCTTTCAATATCTCTTCTTTTGGATCTCTATCCAACATCCATTCTGTCACTACATACATACAGTAGAACCTCGTTAGTAAGAACACCGTTAAGGAGTATTACTTGGTTAGGAAGTACAAGGATATGATACCCCAGCTTACAACCCCTAATACTAATCTATATGGTTAGCAAGTACTACTGATAGTGAGTAGCAATTTGGAGGGTCCTCAGGTGTACTCACTAACGAGGTTTGACTGTATGCATGTGCATAGGTAGAAAATTAACAAGCTGCCAAATAACACAAATTCTGATCAGATGTCAGGTATGCATGTTTACTAGAAAATGCTACAGGGGAACCTGAGTGTATACTCCAGCACCCATTGGAGAATAAAAAACAGCACTGGATTAGCAGGTTGCTGGATTATAGAGGTCAGTTTGCATGGTAAAATTAATGGTCAGTTCTACAGTATCTTGCCCAGCTAGGCAAATGCTGGTTTATAAAGGTACCAGATTAGGCAGCCTCCACTGCATATTATATACAAAATAATGAACTGTCAAATAACACACACTTGATCAGATGTAAGGTATACATGTATGGATGTGTACTAGAAAACATTACAGATTTTCAACTACACGGCTGCCATTTTCCAATGTAAAGTTGGAACTTCGCATGCTGCTTGCATAATACTTCGTATGTACCAGCACCCAAAAAGAAGGCAGGTTTAATCATGGATACTCTAATACTACGTAACGTACTACGTAACGTAAAATAGAGTATCTGTGGTTTAATAACCATATGCAGTACTCTCAATAATCGACCTTTTGGCTACCAACTCAATAACTGAAATAGTGTTGCAACTAGTAAGGAGATTATTCAGCATCTTCTCACTCGTGATAGCAGGCTGCTAAACTGCGTACTTACTGACTGTCACAAAGTCGTCGTACTGCATTTTCCCACTGCCATCTCGGTCATAGTCACGAAGCACTTTCAGTACTTCTGCTTTCTTCACCTCAAATCCAAGAGCTCTCATTGCAACCTAAGAAGAAAACAATACAAATAGGTAACGGGAACTGCATAGCTGGAAGCTCAGTACGGGAAACTACTTGCTGTAATACCAGTGACAATTGATGTGAAATTTACTTTTAATTCATGGTAATCAATGGCCCTATCCTTATCGGTATCAAAGAGGTTGAACGCTTCCTGTATTTCCTGCTTCTGTTCATCAGAGAGCTCTCTCCTTTTCCTACCAAATCGCTTTTGGGAAGCCATTTCTGTTGGGCGAATTAGGGTTTTCCCGCGCGGCCTTGAAAAGGGTGTAACCAAAGAATGAGTTAAACCCTGCAATTACACAGAGGAAGATCATTTCTCGTACACTGTGGTAAGTAGGGAAGATGGTATATGGGTTGCTAGGCACGAACACGAGC
>CAUJGJ010000069.1:1005700-1015700 GCA_963170055.1 Halisarca cf. caerulea | reverse complement strand
CTATAGTGGTCACTGTATAAAGCAGCCACCTGTCTACAGTGGTCACTGTATAAAGCAGCCACCTGTCTACAGTGGTCACTGTATAAAGCAGCCACCTGTCTACAGTGGTCACTGTATAAAGCAGCCACCTGTCTATAGTGGTCACTGTATAAAGCAGCCACCTGTCTACAGTGGTCACTGTACAAAGCAGCCACCTGTCTACAGTGGTCACTGTATAAAGCAGCCACCTGTCTATAGTGGTCACTGTATAAAGCAGCCACCTGTCTACAGTGGTCACTGTATAAAGCAGCCACCTGTCTACAGTGGTCACTGTATAAAGCAGCCACCTGTCTACAGTGGTCACTGTATAAAGCAGCCACCTGTCTATAGTGGTCACTGTATAAAGCAGCCACCTGTCTACAGTGGTCACTGTATAAAGCAGCCACCTGTCTACAGTGGTCACTGTATAAAGCAGCCACCTGTCTACAGTGGTCACTGTATAAAGCAGCCACCTGTCTATAGTGGTCACTGTATAAAGCAGCCACCTGTCTACAGTGGTCACTGTATAAAGCAGCCACCTGTCTACAGTGGTCACTGTATAAAGCAGCCACCTGTCTACAGTGGTCACTGTATAAAGCAGCCACCTGTCTACAGTGGTCACTGTACAAAGCAGCCACCTGTCTACAGTGGTCACTGTATAAAGCAGCCACCTGTCTATAGTGGTCACTGTATAAAGCAGCCACCTGTCTACAGTGGTCACTGTATAAAGCAGCCACCTGTCTACAGTGGTCACTGTATAAAGCAGCCACCTGTCTACAGTGGTCACTGTATAAAGCAGCCACCTGTCTATAGTGGTCACTGTATAAAGCAGCCACCTGTCTACAGTGGTCACTGTATAAAGCAGCCACCTGTCTACAGTGGTCACTGTATAAAACAGCCACCTGTCTATAGTGGTCACTGTATAAAGCAGCCACCTGTCTACAGTGGTCACTGTACAAAGCAGCCACCTGTCTACAGTGGTCACTGTATAAAGCAGCCACCTGTCTATAGTGGTCACTGTATAAAGCAGCCACCTGTCTACAGTGGTCACTGTATAAAGCAGCCACCTGTCTACAGTGGTCACTGTATAAAGCAGCCACCTGTCTATAGTGGTCACTGTATAAAACAGCCACCTGTCTATAGTGGTCACTGTATAAAACAGCCACCTGTCTACAGTGGTCACTGTATAAAGCAGCCACCTGTCTACAGTGGTCACTGTATAAAGCAGCCACCTGTCTACAGTGGTCACTGTATAAAGCAGCCACCTGTCTACAGTGGTCACTGTACAAAGCAGCCACCGGTCTACAGTGGTCACTGTCATATGTACTGTGTACATACATACAGTATATTACAGTAATGCATGCGTACATATGTACACATGTACACACATACATATCCTTTTGTATGCTAGGTACGTACATATATGTTATGTGTATTTATGTACATGCGTATGTGTTGTGTGTACCTGATTTGTGTGTATTGTTAGATTTGGGTTGACAAGGAGAAACAGCTGGTGTATTTCCATGGTAACAAGGAGACCCCACTTGAGCAGCACCTCTATGTGGTGTCGTACGAGGACGTGGGAGCGGACACTCCCCCACCCCTCACCCGCATCACGGCTCCCGGCTACAGCCACAGTGTGAAGATGAATGAGGTGAGAGCAAAGGGTGACAGGGAGATTTGTGTACATACATACATACGTACATACATACGTACATACAATGTAGCCTCTGTAATCCCACACCTATGTACGTATATGATGTATGCGCTTTAACTTTCACGTGGTTTAATATTCGCAGTATTCGCGGATTGGAAGCCGCAAAAATTTAGATTGGGCTCTTGTGCAATGGCAAAACATGGCCGTCTGCAAATATTAAAACGTGAAAATCGCTATAAGCCAGAATGCGCATAATATACACCCCGCAACAATTGAAGTGCATACGGTATGTGATACAGCATTCTCTCTAATATGACCACCTTTTGAGGTGCGTACCATCACCTTCTTGCACTCTCCTACCAGGTGTCAGCTCTACAAACGTACGTATGTATGTATGTTTTGTTATGTACAGTATGCTCAATGTACATGTATGTACGGTCAGACCTCACTTATCTGCACACATCCATTCTGGATGAAAGTGTGGATAAAGTGATGGAAGTGGATAAATGAGGGAGCAGTAGTATAGTGTACAGTAGGATTGTTGTAGATTTGTTAAAAACTACTGCGAAAAGTGAGGGAACTGGATATCTGTGGTGCGGATTGAGGTCTCACTGTACTTTCTATACAGTATGTATGTATGTACTGACGGATATGCTTGTATCTCTCCTTTAGTCCTGCACAGCCTTCTATGACAACTGGTCCAGTTTTGACCAGCCTCCCCAACACTCGGTATATTCCGTCACCCATGACAGCAGTGCTCCACAAGCTAGACTGCTCCGTCATCTCACTAGTCACAAAAGTATGTGTGTGTGTGTGTGTGTGTGTGTGTGTGTGTGTGTGTGTGTGTGTGTGTGTGTGTGTGTGTGTGTTATGTGTGTATGTGTGTGTGTGTGTGTGTGTGTGTGTGTGTGTGTGTGTGTGTGTGTGTGTGTGTACATGTGTTGTGTGTGTGTGTGTGTGTGTGTGTGTGTGTGTGTGTGTGTGTATGTGTACATGTGTTGTGTGTGTATGTCGTGCATGTGTGTGTGTGTATGCATGTGTGTGTGTATGCGTGCGTATGTTGTGTATGTGTGTGTGTGTGTGTGTGTGTGTGTGTGTGTGTGTGTGCATGCGTGCATGCGTGTATGCACAATTCTTGCTTGTTTGCTTGTACTGGCTGTATGTGTACATGAATCAACTGTTATTCCTTCCTGTTTTCATGCATTATTACTTCCTGTATTTTGCAATATTGCAAGTTTTTTAGTCTTACCGCACTTTCACTTCCTGTTTTAAGGTACTTTCCCCTTTGTGTATTGCTGTATATTTTCACTTTTCGTTTTACAAGAACATAAACTTCCTGTAATAAAGTATATTTTACTTCCTGGTTTAGCATTATTAGTACTTCCACTTCCTGTATTACTATATATTTCACTTCCTGTTTCACATCTCCACTTCTTTGTAAATTTTGTTTCCTGTTTTCTGTTGCAGTAGCCAAAGAGGAAATTCCCCCTCACAGACTCTTCTCCTTCACGGTGTCCACCGGAGAGGAGCTCCACGGGATCATGTATCATCCAAAAGATCCGGAGGAAGGGAAGAAGTACCCTACCATTGTCTATGTGTATGGGGGGCCACGCTTCCAGGTCTGTTGTTGTTGCTGTTGTTGTTCATGTTGTTGTTTTTGTTGTTGTTCTTTGTAGTAATTTCTGCTCATGTTGATGATTTCTTACATACGTACGTACATGTACGTATGTACTGTAATCTGTATGTGTCCATGTACATATGTGTGTGTTGGTGATAAATACATACTGTATGTATGTACATATGTATGTATGTGTACCATCTGATCATATGTACATTCATAGATATGTATGTGTAGCATTTCGTCTTTGTCGTATCGAACACTGAACAACAGCAATCAAAGATTCTCAAGAAAGTAACTACAACAACCTAGAACAGCCAAACACAGTCCACATACAGAACTCTACACCTACTCACTCCATGTTACCTACTACACACACGAGGTGCAACATGTGGCACACTACGCAAAAAAAACTATCATAATCACATGTACAGATTAGTCTACAACACATATTTAGTAACACTACAGGGCCTAAAATAGAGCACAAAGATATGTGTCGTACAACATACAATGGTAAGTTCTACATATGCATGCAGTACAAAGTACGTACGTATGTATGTACTGATGTTGACAGTGTTTTACCACACCTTACTGTGTGGAGGGACAGTTTCGAGTGGTGTAAATTGTTGTAAGTTTCTTTCATATGCTAGGGAAGAATATGCTGATAAAAACCGTGATTTATGCTCTACCCTCCCCTCCCACCCACCACAGCTTGTGAAGAACAGCTTCCCCTACACCCTGCGGTATGCCATGCAGTGGACACAAGCTGGGTTCTGTGTTGTCATGCTGGACAATAGAGGGGCTTACTACAGAGGAAAGGCCTTTGAACAACACATCGATAAATTCATGGTAAGACTGCTTGAGATAGGGCGGTCTAAGCATAATCGTGTGTGTGTGTGTGTGTGTGTGTGTGTGTGTGTGTGTGTGTGTGCGTGTGTGTGTGTGTGTGTGTGTGTGTGTGTGTATGTGTGTGTGTGTGTGTGTGTGTGTGTGTGTATGTGTGTGTGTGTGTGTGTGTGTGTGTGTGTGTGTGTGTGTGTGTGTGTGTGTGTGTGTGTGTGTGTGTATAACGTATGTATATGTAGGTACAGTATGTTTACATGTCCTGATTGTGCTTCCTTTGTACAGGGAAAAGTGGAGGTTGAGGACCAGGTGGCAGGGTTGGAGTACATTGCCAAGGAGACAGGAATGATTGATCTCATGAGAGTGGGTGTAACCGGGTGGTCCTATGGAGGGTACATGTCCCTCATGTGTTTGGCTAAGAGACCGGATGTATTCAAGGTGTGTGTGTGTGTGTGTGTGTGTGTGTGTGTGTGTGTGTGTGTGTGTACGTATGTGTGTGTGTGTGTGTGTGTGTGTGTGTGTGTGTGTACGTATGTGTGTGTGTGTGTATGTGTGTGTGTGTGTGTGTGTGTATGTGTACATGTGTTGTGTGTGTGTGTGTGTGTGTGTGTGTGTGTGTGTGTGTGTGTGTGTGTGTGTGTGTGTGTGTGTGTGTGTGTGTGTGTGTACTTGCATGTGAGGGTCTACATGTATGCAATGGACGTACGTATATACATATTTATTATACACACGTGATTTGCTCATACCCCACTGCTTTTGTATGTCTGGATCCATTCACACAAGGTGGCTATATCAGGAGCTCCAGTCACTCTCTGGCTACACTATGACACCGGTTACACTGAACGCTACCTCGGCCAGGTTCAGGGAGACGGAAAGGTATGCTTGTGCGTGTGTATGCACACTGCACTTGTCCTTGTTTGAGTCTTGTCAGGTCAGACCTTCTGCCCCATATGCATGTACACAGTATGTACATATGTACGTATCTCTATGTTCACTGGATGCTCCTCAGTCGTATTATAGGGTCAATTCAGACCGTTTTCTGCAATGTCCAGCACTACTGATCTTTTATGCTACATGCGAATCTCGTTTTGAGAACAAATCACGTTAAGATAATATGGGATATTATTGTTGCTGAAATTGCATATACTATTTTTGTGTGTGTATGCTTCCATGCATGTGGCTATGCATGTACAGTATGCACTTGGAGATGTGTTTTGAGGTACGTACACGTATGTACGTACATATGTACATAGAATATCCAGCACATATGCATACACTGTTATCTATCATTTCTGCCACAATACCAGTATAGTTATTTATAAACTTTGTGTTAATTAATCTCTTGCGTGGTAGCCCTACATTGACAGCTCTGTTCTCAAGTATGTGGACCAATTTCCTGATGAGTGAGTTGGATTGTGTGTGTGTGTGTGTGTGTGTGTGTGTGTGTGTGTGTGTGTGTGTGTGTGTGTACGTGTGTGTGTGTGTGTGTGTGTGTGTACGTGTGTGTGTGTGTGTGTGTGTGTGTGTGTGTGTGTGTGTGTGTGTGTGTACGTGTGTGTGTGTGTGTGTGTGTGTATGTGTGTGTGTGTGTGTGTACGTGTGTGTGTGTGTGTGTGTGTGTGTGTGTGTGTGTGTGTGTGTGTGTGTGTGTGTGTGTGTGTGTGTGTACGGACGTGTGTGTGCATGTGTACATGTGTGTGTGTGTGTGTGTGTGTGTGTGTGTGTGTGTGTGTGTGTACGTGTGTGTGTGTGTGTGTGTGTGCGTGTGTGTGTGTGTGCGTGTGTTTATACGTGCACTTTTGCAATAACCACAGTTGCTTAGTATATTTATGTTTTTTGTGGTGCTCTTTCACAGACCAAACCGTCTGCTCCTTGTGCATGGAACTGATGACGACAATGTGTACATCAGACACACAACTCTGCTGACTGCTGCTCTCAATAAGGCAGGAAAACCCTATGATATCAAGGTGGGTGGGACTATATAAAATTGAACCTTATATTTGGTTCTACTTACACCGGGCATATGTATGTGTACAATGCATACCATGCAGGCATGTAAAGGAGCACATACGTACATGCAAGCTGCATACAGGATGCATACAGGCAGGCATGTATATACGCATGCACACACACATGAACACACACACACACACACACACCACACACACACACACACACATGTACACATACACATGTACACACACACACACACACACACACACACACACACATGTACACACACATACGTACACACACACACGCACGCACACACACGCGCACACACACACACACACACACACACACACGCAACCATACGTACACACACACACACACACACACACACACACACACACACACACACACACACACACACACACACACACACACACATACACACAACCCCATTGTTCGTCCCCCAGATCTACACTGGTGAGAAGCACGGAATCAGAAGCTCCCATAACACAAAGCACCTCGACGCTGTCATGCTGAACTACTTTGTACAGAACCTTCAATGACTGCATTTCCATTTTCCCAACAGTCATGCAATGCTGTAGTGTGTACTGTACATGTGGTATACGTATGTAGGTAGGTAGGTTTGTATTGTGTACACATACTGCATGTACATATATGTATGTTTATGTACGTATGTATGCACACTGTATTGCATGTATTTATATATGAATAGCAATGTACTGAAGTATTTATTGCTGTAGCTACATACATAGTTCGGTATATAAAATGCCTATTATATTATTTTATTAATGTGCATGATGTAAATTACATATAACAACAAAATAGTATAGTGATCGAAGTATACATACATGTACATACGTGCCTTTTGGGTAATCTTGCTATATAGACATGCATATATTATGCTTATTTATAATATGCCAGCTAGTAATTGCATGTGATCGACCCCATTATAACTGGTGATCCACCTAGCTGTTAGTCTCGTTCCCAGCCCCACTTCCGTTTTATTTTATTTTATTTTTTTATTTTTTTATTTTTATGGGTGGGTGTGTGGCCCAAATAAAAATGGCGGGCGGAAGTGGGGCTGGGAATGAGACTACCTATATAGCTGTACGAGGAATTATCCATATGCACCCTTCACAAAGTACGTAGACAGTTACAGTGGCTGGAATATATTATAATATACTCTTAATAGCATATTATATATAATACCCCTTGCATGGACCGGGAAATAGTATTCCTATCTATATTATTCCATTATATCGATCAGCAACAAAATAGATTGGCTTGTAATGGGTATATTAGAAACTATTACTTCTTTATCTGCAACATTCCTTTGAGTGCTGTGCTATAAGAGGTAGTGCTTCACGGTAGCTATTTACACATATAGTTCTTTACAGCTGATGAAGGCCTACGTGGCCGAAACGTTCTGTACATTGATTTTGTACAATTGATCTGTTACGTTACAATTTGTTCGAAAGTTATATTATAACATATAGTTATGTAATACATTGTGCACCAGTGAGAATGAGATCTATATAGATACAGTGGAACCTGCCTAATCCAGCACCTCTATAAACCAGCATTCTCCTAATTAAACCGGCCAAGATTCTCTGGCACCAACCATTAATTTACAATACAAACTGCATGACCTCTATAATCCAGCAACCTGCTAATCCAGCACTGTTTTACATTCCCCAATGGGTCCTGGATTAGACAGGTTCCACTGTATAAATGTAACATATTCCATTACAAATTCCGCAACATGGTATACAGTATTATACTCCATTTATTGAGCCAATACAAATACACATTTGTATGTATTGTGTGTATGTACAGTACATGAATTATTCAGCTACATGCAAACGTAGTTGATGCTAGAGTTTCTTATCGATATAATATACCCTCTTTCTAACAAGAAGGGAGGAAGATTTGTGTGCATGTGTATGTGCATGTGTATGTGCATGTGTGTGTGTGTGCACTTACGTAGGAAAGTACACATGTGTTTGTATGCATGTATACATATACAAATGTGTGTAGGTGTGTGTACATGCAAACTGTGAAAGTTTCTCCTTTCAAGAATGTATCAGCTCTCAAGTGATGAGAGGCTGTCTCTCGTCACCAATGACAAGATTCATGCGCCGTCCCCTCTCATCCTTTGACTTACAGGAGCAGCAGCAGTGGCACATGAGGACAAAGCAACCAAGGAGCAGGAAGAACACCACGCCTACACCTGAAGAAGCAAACATGTAAACATGTCACACCAAATCTTGTCCCTCTTAAAGGTTGTCCGGCGTGGGCGCTTATCAAATACAAACTCTATACCATTGGGAGTTAGGGTTTATACTATTGATAACAACTTGTGGTAGGGAGCCATTCATGGCATTACAAACACACACACACACACACACACACACACACACACCTTAGTGTACAATATACATACGTACATACAATACGTACACACACCTCTTAAAGTACGCACGCACGTATGCAATGTATGGACTTCACAGTACAGTGTATAGATACTTACTGTAATACTGCACATAGTACACAATCATGTAAAAGGCATATGTGTGCATACATGAACACAAATATACCTGCAAATGTACACAAGTACGCATATACAGTGAATTCTCGTTAATCCGTCACAATTTGTTTTGAAAAAATTGGGTGGATTATAATGAATTCGGCAGATTATCCAAATCAATGTGTAGCCTTTTCAATCAGTTCATGCACAAAATTGACGGCGGATGAAAGGTTTGGCAGTGGCAGATTAACAAAAATTCACTGCAACAGAACACCCAGTTCATACCCTCACGTAGTACACGCAACACATACACCACTTGCATGCACACCTCACGCAGTACACGCAACACATACACCACTTGCAAACACCCAAACTGACCTGAGGCAACGATGCCACCTACAAACACATTGTCTATCATGTCAATTTCCCCGTAAACAGTGTTTTTGAACTCGTTGGCCAGATCCTCTGTAATGTTACCCTCCTCTGCTGCGTACAACACTGGAAACATTACACTGTGAATATTCTTCACAACACTATGGATGAAGAAGAAGGGGAGGGGAGGGGGGTATGAACATTACTGCATTTGCATGATGGTGTGCAATGGTGTGTGTGTGTGTGTGTGTGTGTGTGTGTGTGTGTGTGTGTGTGTGTGTGTGCGTGTGTGTGCGTGTGTGTGTGTGCGTGCGCGTGTATATGTGTGTGTGTGTGTGTGTGTGTGTGTGTGTGTGTATGTGTGTATATGTGTACTTGCGTATAGCACATAAAGGAATACACATGTACGTACGTATATACATACATGCGTACGTACGTACGTACGTACTTGAGGTGGTGAACCTTGACAGGACAGAAAAGAAACAACACACTGTACATGCGTGTGCGTACGTTGGGGACTGCAATGCAAACACACCTTAAATACGGGTTGTTAACTATGTTGATGTTAATTTGAATTCTCTTGGCCGCTCTCAAAGCCCCTCCAGTATTCTAAAGGGTGGAAGAACATAAGAAAAATGTAAGAAAGACAAATCTGACAACTTTTGATATGAGAATACGATAATGTTAAAAATAGCACAGACAACCTGGACACATTGTGGACTATAGTGTCTATGGTAGTAGTAAGCAGTACCATGTATTACGTAAGTACATACATGCATGCATGTACACACACACACACACACACACACACACACACACACACACACTCACACACATACACACACACACACACACACAGAGCAGATGGAAGCGTGCATGTACATACAGAAACACATACAGATGCACGTGCATGCATGTGCGCATGCACACACGCATGCACCCGCGCACACACACACACATACACACACACACACACACACACACACACACA